>CP092873.1:93461541-93519999 GCA_030710605.1 Cordylochernes scorpioides
TTTAAATACCTATAAGTCGGTGGTATTAAGTGTTAGTTATTAAAAGGGAATCTAGCAACATTGTAATTCAAACCAAAATTAAAGTGTTTTTTTTTCTACATTTAATTTATTATAAATCTTTTTTAGGCCACATTTTGCTCTTTTTCTCTCGGCCGTGCGGCTACGCGGCGCGCGAGCTCCGTGTTTCCTGCGGCTGGGATGGAGGCCATGGAGATCACTAACCCCTTTGGGATATTGACTGAAAGCCAAGAAAATGGTCTGCAAGCCCGAACAAACCCCATCCAAAATCCTCAAGTTTCCGCCGAAATATCTGCAAAGGTTTCAGAATTGGCTGAAGCCATTCTGATTTAAACAATCATAAAAAATGAAAATTTTGAGCCGGCGGCGGACGGCAAACATGCAAATTCTCGCCGGATTTGGGCTGATTTCCCGGAAAAGGACGACCAGCTTCCCGAGAGCGAAGATGTAATCTTTACCACAGTGGGAGGCTCAAAGAAGAGGCCACATGACCCTGACCACGCCAATTCGGGGACGAAAAGGGGCTGCGTCCAGGCACCGAGAATCCCTTACAACAGCAGCAGGCCACGAGCTACGCTGACATCCAACAAGGTGCACGAGTGCCAGACCACCAGGCAGAAGCAGGCAACCTTCCGAGCAAGGTCGGCAGCAGGGCAGGCGGACCAGTGTCTACCTGGAGTTCTGCCCAGACTTCACCCAGGAGCAGTACTTCGGGCACTAGAAGCCAAGCGGGGCAAGGGCACCGTCTACCAGCTGACGAAAATGGAGGGGCACATCCTGGTCGGCATCTCCAGCGTGCAACTCGCCGACAAGCTGATAGAAGAAGGCTTCGACATCGAGAATGCCACTCTGCGGGCATTCCCTCTGAGAAAAAGGGCCGAGCGAATAGTGCTCGGCAATGTGCTATTCTTCGTCGAGGACGCTGACCTCGTCGCTGCTCTACGTCCTTACGGACAGGTCACGTCCATGATCCAGAAGATGATGCAGCCCGAGGACTCCTGCTGGGCTGATGATCGACGCGAGGCCTTTATCACTCTGCGCTGCCTGGCTGGATGTCAAGTCCAAGGGAGTGGTCACACACTTCTATGTGACCAACGGCATCAAGTGATCTCTGTGTCATAAGCAGGAACACAAAAGTGCAAACTGTCCTCGCAAGACTGGCCTCTAGAAGGACAAACTGGTGCTCCCTGTGGATGCTCCTGCTGCAGGCAGACAAGGCTGGACCAAGCCGCCCTCCACCTCGAACACAATGCCGGCTGCAGCACCAACTCCAGCTGCATCACCAGGCCCACCTGCTGAACAGACCCCACCTACTGCTGCTGTGGGCCCAGCCCCACCTCCATCAAGGGCATCTAATGCTCAGCAGGAGGATCTGACTCCCAAGTCAACCCTACAACGGCGCTCTAAAAATTCTGGAGCCAAAAACATCAGAGAAAAGAAGGAAGGGCCCGGTGTCGAGGCCTCCCTCCTCCAAACCCATGCCCTTCCAACAAATCTGCCCTCTCTCCAGCTGAGGAAATGTCTGCACCCATCAAGCATACCCCCTCAACATCCTACAGCTCTGCCCTGCCTTCGCCCCGGGCAAACTTCCCTGTCCATCCCTACGAGACTCCAGCCCCCGAGCTTCCTGTTCCAACGCCGAGCACCAGCTAGTTGCCGTCACGACCAGAGCCCTCCTTGACCAATACTGAACCATTAGCGGCTTCTGCAAAAGAGATCCAAGCCATGACTGCACCATCCATCCAGTCTACTACCCCCGTGGACCAAATCCTATCTCTCTCTCGGGCCATTCAAGAGAAGGAGCAGGTAGAGAATATTTTCGAACATCTGGGCTCTGACTCTGTTCTAACCCCTCTCCATAAAGAGGTTATTGTTGTTGATGATGATGAAGTAGTGTCCGCGGTTCTATACCGCTCTGACAGGGAAACACTCCCCGATGATCTCTCGCCTGGAAACAGGAAAATTCTGTATGAATTCATCGGCGGTGCAATTAAGCACGTTGGGGACGAAACCCCCTTTATAAGCACGGGCCTTTCCGAACTCAGGGTGGCCTCAAGCATTTGACATAGTCCAGACGTCCCTTCAGAGAAGGCTCGTGTCTGATGTAAATATATATACATTTATATATATTTATTATCATCTTTTATAACTCTGTATTATAAATTTATGGTATTTTGCTTTTATTTTCATTTGGTACTAGTTAATTTTATATGGGCGATTAATAAAAGTAGTTTCAATCTCAATCTCTCTCTATTTCTCTCAATCGTGAAATTTTATATAGTTAGGTAATATCGCTATTCAAGTAAATATTTAAAGAATATCTAAAAAATTACAATAAGCGCAGCTTTGCTCGCCAATGTTCTCAGTTCTTACTTATTTAGAAGCAGACGATCAAAATTGCCGCTTGTAATAAGCTATTTTTGTAATAATTAAATTTAGATTTTTTTAAAAAAGAGATTGAAATTCCTCCCGCTTTATTTTTAAACTCGCAAATCATTGTTGCCCAAATTGTTGAGTTTTCTCAATAAAAGCATTTTTAGCGTATACTTTTCTATATTTTCGAGTGTTTCATTATTTTCTTAAATCAATGATATCATCCTAAACAAACAGTCTTTATATATTTTGCATATTTCAAAGTATCTTAATCATTTAGAATTATGAAATCTCTACAAATACGTGTTCTATACAATCATATTTCACCTGATCCAATTAAAAAAAGAGTCTGGATGAAAAGGATAAATTATTTCCCATCATCGATGATTTCAATTTTAACGAATTTGAATTTGAAAAAAAAAAAAACTTTATATCTAACACATATTTGACTGAAAAAAACATATTTATATCATATATAATACTTAATATTAGATCTTAATTTTTCTCTTTCCACATGAGTCCCAAATAAAATTATTTTGAAACATGCATATAATATTCTTTTCATCAACGTACATATATTTTTCGATCAAATAATCCCTTGAATTAATATTAAAATAAAAACATAAGCCTCCAGGGAAAAGTTTCTTTTAAAAATATTTTTTATATAAAAAATCTCGAGCTTTCGGGCAAGTACGCCCTTCTACGGGAGAAAATGCTTTATATGATTAATACGCCAATGAAATATGATTTAAAATTAAATAAAGTCCATTTACTGTTTACATTTGCTTTAAAAGCACGATCAACGCGGGCTTCTGTTGCGCGTGCTTCACTTGGGGGTTATGGGCTGGGCTCAGGGAATATAATGTTATAGATTTCCGGAATATCTATTCTTCTGTTGATGCTATTGTGCTTTCTGGATATGATGGATTCTATTATTAGTCTCTGTAGTCTATTGGGGATGTTGGAGTAATGGGTCTTTGGTTCTGATAGGGAGAAGGAATGGCCTGTTTCTCTTACATGTTGGTATACTAAAGATCTACTGTCTTGATTATCGATATTTCGTTTATGTTCTGATACTCTTATATTTAAATTTCTGCCAGTTTCGCCGACATATTTGGTTTTGCATTCGTTGCATTCTATGGAGTATATGGCATTCTTAATATTATATCAATTAAGGAGGATCAGAAGATGAGTTTCTTTTATTGTAAGAATGCTACGAGCTTTCGGGCAAAAGCCCTTCGACAGGCAAAAATATAACTTTACAAAGAAAGATAAATAACGATTTATATATATGTTAATCTTAACTGAAAACCGATTTTGAATAAAGTAAATATTAAATCTGCTGTCTGAGACCACGAGACGGCGCATGGTTTGGGCTATTGAAATAAACATGTGGGAGGTTTAAATGTAGTTTGTGTAGGCTGCGGGGATGTCTATTTTTCTATTTATGCTGTGTAGCTTGGATGAAACTATGGATTCTAGAACCAATCTCTGGTGTAGGTTGGAGATATTTTTGTAGTGAATGGTTGGGTTCAAAATCGGCTTTCAGTTAAGATTAACATATATATAAATCGTTATTTATCTTTCTTTGTATAGTTATATTTTTGCCTGACGAAGGGCTTTTGCCCGAAAGCTCGTAGCATTCTTACAATAAAAGAAACTCATCTTCTGATCCTCCTTAATTGATATACCTTACTAGAAGAGTCTTTACCTTTAATTCTTAATATTGGAAGGATAATAAATGGTATTGTTCTTTGTCATGGGGTTTCTTAGTAACGAATTTAAATTAGGTGAGTTTCTGAAAAAGGTTTTGATTCCAAATTTCTTCAGATGACGGGCTATAGAAACAGATACTGGTGAATAAGGAATACTGCTAATAGATTTATAGATTGGGGACTTCCGAATTTCAGAGGGGCTATAGAAATGTCTTAGAATAAATGATAAAGGGTATTGACAAGTCTTTAGATTTCTTATAATATTCTGAGTTTCTTCTGTTTTAAAAGTTTGAAGTGAACAATGGCTATGGATACGGTTAGTTAAGGTCTTTACGGTATTGATTTTATGGCTGAGTGGGCAGTAGGAGGAAAAACGGATATAGTCGGGTTTGAAGGATGGCTTATAATAAACAGTTGTTTGGAATTGATTCTGTATGCGAATAATTTTTATATCTAGAAAAGGCAGGCTATTGTTTGCTTCTTTTTCAAAAGTGAAATTTAAGTTAGGATGGTAACTGTTGAGTCTTTCTAGAATGTTCCTGGTTTGTTTTTCGGGGCATATACAGAATATGTCGTCAATATAACGACGCCATAAAACTATATCTGACGGGAATAGGGATGTTATCCAATTTCTATGCGACGCATAACTATTTCGGCTACTGAGGTTGAAAGAGAGCTCCCCATGGGAGAACCTTTAATCTGTTCGTAAGTTTTGGAATCGTATGTTAGAATATTTGTTTCGAGGCATAGGGCTATAAGTTTTGAAAATTACTAAACTTATAGCCCTATGCCTCGAAACAAATATTCTAACATACGATTCCAAAACTTACGAACAGATTAAAGGTTCTCCCATGGGGAGCTCTCTTTCAACCTCAGTAGCCGAAATAGTTATGCGTCGCATAGACAATTGGATAACATCCCTATTCCCGTCAGATATAGTTTTATGGCGTCGTTATATTGACGACATATTCTGTATATGCCCCGAAAATCAAACCAGGAACATTCTAGAAAGACTCAGCAGTTACCATCCTAACTTAAATTTCACTTTTGAAAAATAAACAAACAATAGCCTGCCTTTTCTAGATATAAAAATTATTCGCATACAGAATCAATTCCAAACAACTGTTTATTATATGCCATCCTTCAACCCCGACTATATCCGTTTTTCCTCCTACTGCCCACTCAGCCATAAAATCAATATCGTAAAGACCTTAACTAACCGTATCCATAGCCATTGTTCACTTCAAACTTTTAAAACAGAAGAAACTCAGAATATTATAAGAAATCTAAAGACTTGTCAATACCCTTTATCATTTATTCTAAGACATTTCTATAGCCCCTCTGAAATTCGGAAGTCCCCAATCTATAAATCTATTAGCAGTATTCCTTATTCACCAGTATCTGTTTCTATAGCCCGTCATCTGAAGAAATTTGGAATCAAAACCTTTTTCAGAAACTCACCTAATTTAAATTCGTTACTAAGAAACCCCATGACAAAGAACAATACCTATTATTATCCTTCCAATATTAAGAATGCCATATACTCCATAGAATGCAACGAATGCAAAACCAAATATGTCGGCGAAACTGGCAGACATTTAAATATAAGAGTATCAGAACATAAACGAAATATCGATAATCAAGACAGTAGATCTTTAGTATACCAACATATAAGAGAAACAGGCCATTCCTTCTCCCTATCAGAACCAAAGACCCATTACTCCAACATCCCCAATAGACTACAGAGACTAATAATAGAATCCATCATATCCAGAAAGCACAATAGCATCAACAGAAGAATAGATATTCCGGAAATCTATAACATTATATTCCCTGAGCCCAGCCCATAACCCCCAAGTGAAGCACGCGCAACAGAAGCCCGCGTTGATCGTGCTTTTAAAGCAAATGTAAACAGTAAATGGACTTTATTTAATTTTAAATCATATTTCATTGGCGTATTAATCATATAAAGCATTTTCTCCTGTAGAAGGGCGTACTTGCCCGAAAGCTCGAGATTTTTTATATAAAAAATATTTTTAAAAGAAACTTTTCCCTGGAGGCTTATGTTATTATTTTAATAGTACATATATTTTATATTTTTCTTTTTCTCATCTGACAATTCAAAATTATAAACAATGGCTCAAATAATAAATCTATTTTTTCTAGAAATAACTAGTAATTTCTAATCAACATGCTTATCTTCCTAAAATGATATTTGGCTTTCAGAGAAGTTTCTGGGAGGCAGAACACAGATGGTAAATTTTACAATTTTTTTCAGTAATTGATGTTAATTAATTGATTTAGGATTTAATGTTATTTTTTCTGAAATGCGTGACCACTTTTTAGTGTCAAAATTACTACTATGGTTGATAATGTTCCAAGCCTATTTGTTTAATAGTCTTGAGCTCTTTAACATGTACTCTGTTTTAAAATTTGTACTAAAATAAAATGTGTTGGTTCGCTAAATTTACCAATATTTCTGCACACCTTAACCATATTAGCAAAAACAAATAGCTAACACCCTATAGTAGTCTGAACAATGAGATGGGCTCTAAATGTATGTTTTTTCTAATAGATTATTCTGAAATAGCTACTATCCTTCTTCTACTTTCATATCTCCTTTGATTTGTTTATAAATTATGAGTCTGTGCATTTTGAGCTTCATTATGAGCAGTAAAATGTGTCTGCATTAGTTATTACGACTTTTCTGCAGCAAGCCGACTTGTTCTAATATTAAATGGCTGCTCCTGTCGTGAGGGACAGCTATAACTTGCAATCACTCCTAACTGCTCTTCCTGTGTCCTTAGATCATGAATCTTACAGCTGGGCCAGCTAAGCCCAGTTTTTTAGTGAGATTGTTATTTCTCCCTCTTGTTTAATATGGAAACATTTGGATTATAGATTAGAAATATATGGTAATAAGACTAAATCCAATTAAATAAATAGTGCGTGACTTTTCAGTAACATTGTTGTTACCTCAATGTCATATAATTATTACAGAAAAATTCATTATATCAACTTCCATCGTTTCTCAACATATAGTAAATAACTACCTTGCGGTTTCTTCTATCTTCTTTTGTTGTTGCTTATTTGTTTAATGTATATGTTTATTTAATGCTCTTTTTGTTTTTGATAATTTTGTTACCAACTCTACTACAATATGAATTATTGTAAATAGTTTCACGCGCAATTATCCAGATCAGATATAGCGTGTCTTATTTGCAACTGGTAATAAATAAGTCATATAATATTCATTTATTCCGAGTTTTTCCTATTACCATGTGTTGCTCCCAGCTATTATTTCAGGCTTGGAACCAGCAATGGAAAAATTGCTTCCATCTTCTTTAGGAATATGCAAAAAAAAATTTTAATAAGTTCCTTGACTGATTGACTCTTTGTTGATGATCCTCTGCATCTATCTTCTACTGTCAATTTCGCATAATCTAAATACCTGTTTCCCCAGTTGTTTATCTATGTATTTAGGTTGTGGTGTCCTTTTCCTAAAAAATAATGGAAATATTAGTTTAAAGGGCATTTCTTGCATTTATATTTGCATAAGAAAATGATATTTTCTTAGGTTTAAACTTCTAAACACCCTATATATATATATAGTTGTGTAATTAATATTGGGCGTGTAAATTTCGCAGAAGTAAAACAAATTGATGTTTTTGCTGAAAAGTTTTTAAAAAATTGTTTATTTCAGAGGTTTCAGGCAGGCAGGCAGAGGAAGGGTAACTATTTTGCTTTGTAAAACTAGAAAAATTCGACCAGCCTTTTACTGATTAATTTTAAACATGAGATTCACATTTGAATATTTAAGACATTTAAGACACCTTTTAGAAAATTTACACGAAACTATAAAAGTTGTCTGGTAAGTTTATATAAAAATGCTATATTTACAACTATAAAGAATAGATTAGGTAAAATTGTTAATAGTAATATAGAAATTAATTTAAAAATTAAAAATAAGCTTCTTTTTTTATTGTGGAAAAGCAAGCTTTCAAACAAAAACGCTCTTCTACTGGCAAAACTGTTTTAAGGAAAATACAGATTATTCATTCTGTATTTCGCCTTATATCTTAAATTAGCCAGTAGAAGAGCGTTTTTCCTCAAATTTATAACATATTAAATTTAAATTATCCACAGATATGTTCCCCAGGAGCTTGGGTTACTAATATTTGTTTTAATTTAAATTATAATACACTTTTTATGATACTATATTTAAAAATATATATTTAATTCAATTTTATATAAATTCCTATAAGTCGGTGGTATTAAGGGTTAATTATTGAAAGAGAGTTTAGTAACCCTGTAATTCAAACCAAAATTAAAGTTACGTTTTTATTCTTCTACATTTATTTTGTATAAATCTATTTTAGCGCATATATTTCTCTCTCTCATTCTAATTTCAGTTTGACGATATCGTTAAACAAGTAAATATTTAAAGAATATCTAAAAAATAAAAGTGCAGCTTTGCTCGTGAATGTTCTCAGTTCTAGCATATTTAGAAGCAGATGATAAAAAAATTTCGCATATTCCACAAGAAAAAATGTCTTAGGCACATCCCAGCATAATTTTTTTTATTAACGCTTGTAATAAAATATTTTTGTAAAAATAAAACTTAGATTAAAAAAAAAAAATTGTCAATTTCCTCCCTTGATATTTTAAAGCCACTTCCATTTATTGTTGACACACATTCAAGGTCTCTTATTAAAATCATTTTTAGTGTATACTTTGCTATATTTTATGTTTAACTGTTTTTTTTTTTTAACCAATGATAAGTCATACTGAACAAACAGTCTTTATATATTTTTACATATTCCAAAATGTCTTAATCATTTAGAATTATGAAATCTCTACCACCCCGTGTTTACCATCAAATTTCACCACAACTAATTAAAAGGGTATGCCTAAAATAGGATAAATTAGTCCCAATCATCGGGATGATTTCAATTATAGCGAATTTGCATTTGAAAAACTTAATATCTCACACATATTTGACTAAAAAACACACCCCTATTTAAATCATATATAATACTTAATATAAGATATTAATTTTGTTCTTCCCACATGAGTCCCAAATAAAAAATATTTTGCACATGTATAATAATGTACAATATCCTTTCATCAACGTACACATTTTCAATTTTACTTTTCTCATCTGACACTTAAATTTTGTAAACAATGGTTCAAATAATTACAATAATTATAATAATAGCTATTTCTTCTAGAAATAACTAGTAATTTCTAATCAACATGCTTATCTTCCTAACATGATATTTGGCTTGCAGAGAAGTTTCTGGGAGGCAGAACACAGATGGTAAATTTTATACAATTCTTTCAGTAATTGTTGTTAAGTTGGATTTAGGATTATAGTGTTGTGTGAAATGTGGGACCCCGACTTTTTAGTATCAAAATGATAATATAATTATATGTTTTTTTATTGATATGTTTATAGTCTACTTATTCCTTTATTACTCTTGAGCTATATCACATGTAATCTGTTTTAGAATTTTTATTTAATTAAAGTGTGCCCCCGGCTTGCTAAATTAATAAAATATTTCTGCACACACATCAACCATATAAGCAAAAACAAACAGCTAACACCTAATTAGTGATCTGAACAATGAGATGGGCTCTGAATTTTTTTTTTTCTAATAGATATTATACTAAAATATTTACCTCCCTTCTTATTCCTTCATATCTTTAATATTTCCATTGTGTCCTTAGACCAAGAATCTTGCAGCTTACAGCTATGCTCAGTATTTTTTAGTGAAATTGTTACTACTTTCCTTTTTTTTTTTCATTCAGGCTTGGGAGCAGCAATGCCAGTTTCTTCCATTTTCTTTAGGAATATGTAAAAAGGTTACTTTAATAGTTCCTTGACATTTTTGTTTATGATTCTCTGCATCTATCTTTTACTGCCAATTTTGCATAATATAAATTTCCTGTTTTTCCAGTTGTTGATATATGTATTTAGGTTGTGGTGTCTTATACCTAAATTTTCCTCTTATCTCTTTAATCCTGTAAGATTCCTGGGTGTCATGTGATATTACCATCTCATTCTTTATTAGGCTTCTACCTTCTTCTAAAGAGAATTTCTAGAAATATTGTAAGAATATACAGATAAAAACCTATATTTCACTGCTATCAACTTGTATTTATAATTCTCTGTGGTTTGTGTTCTTAGAAGTATCAGGAAGGTAGTAAGCCCATTTTTATTTTTTCTTAGATGTATTATATCCTTTAGATATATATATGATAAATGTAGTTTCTTTATTTGATTTTGGTTTCTTTTTACTAAGTCGATGTTAATGATTAGAATTGTGCCTTTTATCATTTTTTAAAATATTATTTTTTCCACATCAGCTAAATATTATTCCATTTTCCCCAAAGTTTCATTGGCTCTCTAGAATCTTTTCAAAGATAAGGAGCAATTTTTTTATTATTGATTAAAATATAATGTAACAAGAGACTATATTCAAATTAATAAATTATGAGGATTTTTCTTTCTCTCTCTCTCTCTCTCAAATATGTGTTTTTTGCTCTAATTAAGGTAGTTTAGATTTAAACTTTAGCAATCAACTTAATAACGATACATATTGCTTATAATCTTTGAGATTTTAATAAAAAAGGAATAAAAATATTAGACTCTTTTTGCTCAATGTGCAAACATTTTTTCCATCAGCAAAAATTTATTTTAACTTTTTTGCCCCTTTTACCAATTCTTTTAAAAATTTATTAATCTTTGGCTTTTAATCTTTAATAAGTGTAAAATATTATTTCTAACAACCTCATTTGTGTTGTGACTTGCAGGCAGGCCGCAGATGGTGAGGTTATTTTATTTTGTTTGTTTGCTTTGTCTCCTCATATAGGAAAATAGATATGACTCTTCATAACCATGGTTAGCAACAGGCAGGTTAGTGGTATAATGGCAAGTACTGTCGATTTTCAACAATCATGACCCAGGATCAAATATAAAATTGGACACATATTTCTAAAAAAAAAAAGAGAAATTGATTCAATGGCCCCTGTTCCTTGAACAAATTCATCCCCACCAGTGAGTTCAAATAACCAAACATGGCTCTGATACCTTTTAAGTGCAAAATTTGAACTCCTTTCTACATGTGTAGGCATGTCGTATCCACATCTTCTAATTCCAGACCATTATATTAGATTACCAAACCAATATGTCTTTGGTCTACCTCTCCCTTCATTCTTCAAGGTGTATCCCTCCAGTATGGCCAATAGATAAACTCCCAATGATACTCCAAGTTAATGATCTGCAAATATCCTTTCCATTTATATACTATACTCTCTTATGATTATAATTTTTTACTCAACATCCATATATTTTTATTAGTATCCCTATAGTACATGTACAGGCCATGATAATCATGATGGCAGGTAGTCATGACTGCTTTTATACAGTGAGTGCCTTGCATGTCTACACCTGTGGAAAACAGTTCGCCTTTTACACTTACAAATGTGCCAGAGCCCCATTTAGTTACATGCACTGGTGTGGTTGGACTTTTGCAAGAATTGGGGGCCATTGAAAAAATTATTTCATTAGAAAAAATTGCCATTATGTGATTTGATCCCAGGTTATGGCTGTCAAAAACTAATGGCTTATACCACTCATCCGTAAAACTTCAAATTGGGTACTTGCTAAAATGATCAGTAGTTTTCATGCTCTACCATTGCCCTATACAAAATTCCCAAACCAAAATAGCCACTCTATTTCCAGTTCCATAATAGTTTTCATCAGGAGATAGTCTTATTGAATCAGCTTCATATGTATGATCAAATTTATATGAAATAAAAAAAAGCCTTCAGCAAAAGTGGGCAAAAGGAAAGATTGATTCGAGAATTTGGAATTAGAAGATTTGAATAAAGGGAAGAGAATTTGCTTAGAACAGGGTGAAATGGCATTTCATCGATGGCCAACTTACATATTAGAGACAGTACTACATGAATATGATATATAATGTCCAAATGTATTAAAATATATCGAATTAGCCTGCATGTTACCAATGAAGTGCTAAGATCCTAAAACTAGGTCATAATTTAGGGTGTTCTAACAATTATAACACCTTATGTTATGCATGGTTGGATGCTTACATCAAAGGTTAATGGTTCATTTACTTAGAGTTTAATGGGGCTTTTGTTCTTCTTGGATCAACCATTCATTTCAAATGACTTTACTCTTCAAAACTAATCAAATCTGATGCAAACACAAGTATTCTAAATACCCAAAGATATATCTTGACTCTCTCTCTCTAAGAATCCATAAAAACAATCACTATTACTTTAAGGTAAAGAGTTTCTTCTTAAACAAACATACAGTATTTGTACAAGCTTTCAAACTTTACTATTTTTTTTATACAGGTGCTCATTGAAATAAAATTAATCGTTTATATACAGAAGAGAATATTTTGAATAAATTTTATTGTTGATATAAATTTTCTGCTGAGGTATTTAATTAAAAAAATAAAATAGATTATTTTTATTTTCAGAGAGTACACACACCCGTAGAAGAATGATATATAAATAGTTTGAAAGCTTGTACCAATATGCTGTATTAAAAATAAACTATTTACCTTCTTTCTCTCTAGAATAGTAGCTATTGATCCTTTTTCAATTTAGAATTGGTTTTGTTATCCTGTGATTATTTTCTATATTTCAAAGGTACCTAATCATTTTTCTCTGGTAATATATAAACTACTCTCTAATATTTCTGCCCTGTGGTGTTTCCAGAGGTATCCGGCAGGCAAAATGAGGAGTAAGGCCAATACTATAATCTGTATATATGTATATCGGTATTTATACTAGCCAAATAGACCCAGCTTTATGGCAGGCATTGTCCAGGTCTATTTCATCCATGTTTTGGGCTGCAGAGGATACTTTATCAGATGAATGAATTTAGTTTCTGAATAAATATTATTTTTATTAGCACGTCCCCATATATATATATATATATGAAATGAAAAAAAGCTTCAGCAAAAGTGGGCAAAAGGAAAGATTGATTCGAGAATTTGGAATTAGAAGATTTGAATAAAGGGAAGAGAATTTGCTTAGAACAGGGTGAAATGGCATATAAAAAGGCATATATTGGATCAAAATATTATTTATTTTACCAATATTTCAGTTGGCTGAACACCAACCTTTTTCAAGGTATTATAACATATTAATAAGTGTCAATCACAAACTCAGCGCCACATAACATCAACAGAATTAAGTTTTAAAATATTTTTGCCTATATTAAATTAATGGAGGTTCTATTGTATAAAGATATGGTTTCTATATAATTTGTCTGCTGATTGGTTCTCCTTGTTCCTCTTTTTGAAGTTCTCAGTTGAATGTTAGATAGGCTAAGGCTCTAGTTTGAATTGTTTTTATCATAAGGTAACAAGGCCAAATCCAGATAACTAATTTATACACATTTTGGTAGCAACACTGTTGCCAAAACACCACATTTAATCTACATACACTTGGATTTGGGTGTTTTTAACTCTATCTTGTGATTATTTTCTACAATCTCTTTCTCCAAATTGTACTTCAACATTATTAGTATTATGATATTCATCACATAATTTTATTATTTTGGTATATAAAGCAAAATTTCTTGCTTCTTTAATTGTATTACAGGCTGGTTGCAAGATTGAATTATTTATATAATAAATGGTACCAACTTTTAGCCAGTTAGTGGTCACTGGTCATATTTGAGGTATTGGTCCCCATTTAGGATATTGTTTCAAATGCAAGAATTTGGAACTTTTAAAGAGTTATCGATACAAAATAGCAGTTTATCTATTTATATTTTTACAGTAGAACCTGCATCCACTCATGATAGTGTAAATATCTATATAATGAAATTTTCATTTCTAAAATAACCATTTTTGCCAATTAGAGCTAATCTCTGGTAAGAGAACACCTCTCTCTAATAGACACTCTGCATCGGCAGCTAGGTGTTGTTTATTGATATATAACCACACTAAATCATCTTGAATTTCATTTCTAATCCCAACCTTTTGGCGTTTGGCAGCGGAGAAGTTTCTGGCAGGCAAAATGGTGAGTAGTGATCATTTTTTCCCTTTAACTAGATTTGTAAATACCAACACTTAATCACTGGCTCCCTCTACAGCTTTCAGAGATATAGTGCAGTTAGCTTTGGTGATCAATCACTTGAATAACTGATGTGGCTGCTAGTTTTGCAATATAGTCTCTACCTTCTCTGGTATTCCATCACAGCTTGTAATTTCCTGATAAGAGGCATAGATCCTGTAACTGATATAGAGTTCTAGACAGATATACCTAGATATCTACAGTTCTCAGTTCTACTTACTGTTTATTAAATTGAGAACATAACTGCATATGTGTTGGGTCCAAGGCCATTCCATACTTGTCAAGTCTAGTGCTGTCTCTGCTTTTTATATAAAAAAGGAGAAATGTGTTTTACTAATGAAATTTCCTGAAATGTTGCAGAGGAAGTTTCTGGCCGACGTGTAAAGCGGTAAGTCTCCAATGCCTTTATATTATATTTGAAAAATTAAAGAGGAGATAAAATTGTATATATATATAATCACCATTATAGTAATTCCATTTCTAGTACAGAGGTTATTCATTAAGAAATGTAATATATTTCACCTTTGTTCTGTATGAAAATTTCATTAACTGTTCATATATATCTTCTTCTTAAAGAACACCCTACTAGATTATAAACACAAGGTAACAAGACCAAATCCAAATAAATAAATAGTGTGCTGTGTAGTGTCAACACACTATTTATTTATTTGGATTTGGCCTTAATACCTTGTGTTTATAATCTATAGTCCAAATTGTGCCTTATCACCCTATTAGATTATCAAACTAATCCTCATTGGTCTACCTCTTCCTTCATTCTTCAAAATGTACTCTTATACAGTAGAACCTCCCTTTAGCGGACACCTACAAAGGACAGATTTCATTTGCAAAATTACCATTTTCACAATTTAGCAACTCTCCGGTAAGAGGCCACCTCTCCATAAAGGACTCTTTAGCTCTGCAATTAGATGTCCTTTACAGGGAGGTTCTACTGTATATGGGAATTATATAAAGTCATTTGTGAGAATGTGTATGTTTGGGCAGGAGCGAGGAACATGTATCAGGCAGGCAGCATGAAGGTGAGTTGATCAACTATTAAACAAACATTGTCTATTATCAATAAAATATTTTATTTATATGCAAAATATGCACCTTTTCCTTTATAAAATATATTCAAACATTTCATTTCCTCCTTTAGAACTATAAAAAAATAAAAGTTATAAGATCACATACAAATAAATAATGCATGGCATTTTGGTAACAGAATTTATTACCAAAACATCATGCATTCATTTATTTGGATGTGGTCTTTTCGTGTTAGATTCTCAATATATAATCCAAATTGTACCATATATCATGTCTCTAGAAGTGTGAACATATATACATTTTTTTACTCAATTATGTTGGGTGTGGTGTTTTAGAGGAGGTATCTGGAAGACAAGATGAGGAGTAAGTTGAGCTCTTATTTCATCCAAAATAGAAATACACACATTTTGCAATACTTAACCTTAACACTCATGGTACATACCAAGATAATCATGGTTGGTAGTTATGGATTGCTCTTACTGCAAGTACATCTCATACCCACACATCTAGAAAACAGTATGATTTTGCTTCCACAATGTGTGGGAATTTGTTTAGGATTTTTGAAAATGTGTGTGTGTGGTATGTAATACCATTGAACCAATACATACTAACTACATTATATATTAGCAACATTCAATTTCTTGTTCAGGGTGTGCTTTTTTCATCAAATTATTTCTTGGTCTACTACTCTACTTCCCCTCTTTTTTCCCCATAAAGTTACAGGACCAACCAAATAAGAAAACTATATGTGACATTTTGGTAACAGCATTGTTACCATGTTCATAAAATTAATGGTCTTGACAATGCTTTACTGAAATCTCATACAGTAGAACCTGTCTGTAAAGGCACCTAGATGCATAGCCAAAGTGTCCTTTAGGGAGAGGAATCCTCTTACTGGAGAGTTGAAATATAGTAAAAATGGTAATTGATGGCTGACTTGTTACCTTGGAGTTGAAATAGTTACCAATACAATTTGAATTTCTTTCTTTTTTTTGTATATTACAGTGGAACCTTCCTATAAAGGACAGCACTCCTTGCTGAGCCAAAGTGTCTTTCACAGAGAGGTGTCCTCTTACCAGAGAGTTGCTGATTAGTAAAAAGGGTAATTTTTCATGAAAACAGTCTTTTATAGAGAGGTGTCCTCTAGCAAGTGTCCTCTCTTAGAGGTTCTACTGTATTTGAGAGATTTATATACATAAAAAGTTAAATAATAATATATCTCTAACCTGCTATGTGTTTGTTATAGAGCCGTATCTGGCAGACAAGCAGCCCATGAAGGTGAGTTAAGTCCAACTTCTACATGACTGGTTGTTGTCAAATTGTTGGGCATTATTATAGTATAAATTCTTCAATTAAACACTTATTTTAATTTTAAAATACCAATTGTGTTCAAATCCCAACCATTTAACTTCCAAATTATCATCTTCAAATAAACTGACAATAATTCAACACCTACTATGATCCAACCATTTAAAAAAAACCCAATCTTAGAGTCTATTTACTCCAATTTTAATATGATGCATTATAACGTACCATCTGTTATTAGAAGTTGAAACTATTTTCTTAAAATAATTTTCTACTGTCCTTACAGCAACAATAAATTAACAAGAGGGCCTGGCTCATCAGTGGTGAACCCTGCCTTTAATTTATAACTGCAGTAAGGAAAGTAGAAAAGGATTTCATTTAAAAAAAAAATAATATGTGTCAAAAATAGTTTTAATATCTCACCTAAATTTACTGTCAATTCAACATCACCTTGAATGTTAACACCACAATGTGCTAGAAAAGTGTCCACTAGCAGTGAATGTTGTGATGAATTGATAATTTTAATATACTATAAAATTCAACACTGACTTTAAAATATTAAACTTGAAATTCTGATACCATTGGGTGTTGAATTAAAGAAATTGGAAGGAATATGGTCCCTTTAACTGGTTTTATAGCTTCATGTTAATTATACGTCTAACTCTGTGGTGTTTTCTAGAGGTATCTGGCAGACAAAATGAAGAGTAAGACAATTTTTATATGCTTTAAAATATATTTATACTAGAAGAAATACAATATGATGGATATATGGCCATAGCCTAAAACCATGCACTCCAGGTGGGTGTTTCTCAATTTTCCTAATAGGGTATAATGGCTTTGTCTCTTAACTCGAGTGAGCTAGTTTGCAGGAAGGGCAATAAATGGTGCTTAGTTTTAGCATTAATTCGGTGTGAGAGGCAACATTTTTTAAATACATAGAGTTATGTATATATATATATAGTGTTATGTTTTCAAGTTTAAAAAAAAGCATTAGCTCTTATCATTATATGTTGTTTGACAGAGCTGTTTCTGGCAGACAGGCTCCAGATGGTGAGTTGCTATCTACTTGACATGGTGATGTAAATCTTGTTAGATTTCTCTACCAGAGTTTAATGCTAGTTTAGTAGTTGAATTGTATCTTCAATACCTCATTCTGTTGTGACAAAATCTAGATCCAAAACAGAGCATTATGGTCTGGGTGCCATTTCATTTGATATCCTGCAGCACACCTTCCAAAAACTTTATGCTGGGGGGCAGCCTGCATCTAGGCCAAACATATGGACTATATTTCTCAATTTGTCATGATCAAACTCTGGAATAAAATAATTAAATGTTTCAAAATTTTAATCATTTTTTCCCTATACCAGTTATTCACATACACCAATTTTTGTCTCAATATGACAACTATTTCTTGGTGCCTTGATTTTTTTTGTTTTAGGTGTAGTTTCTTAATATTCTACTCTATCTCTCTCTAATATATATACTGTGTCTAACATGGAGGTGTTTTCTAGAGGTGTCTGGCAGACAAGACGAGAAGTAAGATGAAGTTTAATTATAATCATATTAGGGTATCAAGCCTGTAGAGCTTGAGACTTTTGATGGCGTCTGCTGGGGATGTGTAGAGTCCAAATGGCCAATACAGTCAAATACAGTGATGGCCAATACAGTCAATAATGTAGTTTGGGGCATATATCTGTAACATATAGGTAGCATATATCTGTAAATTTATTAACCCACATTTTTTTCTGATCAAGTAAAATTCATTTTTGAACAAGAACAAAAGAGAAAATAGAAAAATATATATCTCCAAATATGTCGTATACAAATTCTGGATATAGAGGGAAATTTTATATTATAAATTCTAGAGAAGTATCACTTTTAATAATGAATCCAATATCAAAAATAAATTTAACTTACTTTTAGAGGCTCATGCCTAATGTATATATAAAAAGTGTATATATCAACACATTCAATATACTTTTATTAACAATACTCTATATAAATAACTTTAACCATGTAAATAAAGATAGCACCTGAATAAACAGTTCTTTTTTCCTCAAAGACCCATTTCCACAACCCATCTATCAATATTATCAGTGTCACGCTTTGGAAAATGATGTGACCAGAGGATTGATATTTGAAGAAAGTAAGTTGTTAACCCCAGTATCTTGTTGATCAGAAAATTACGTTGGCAACACTGAAAGGACTAAAGAGTTAAAGAACCAGTGTTTTATGACAATGAAGGTATGGTCGATGTATCATTCACTTCTAGGGATTCAACTCTCAATGAAGATATAAGTTCTCTAAAGTCTATATAATAAATAAAGAACTACATGATATGATGATTCATGGAGGTAAATGACTCTGTTCACATAGAAAATAAGATTGTTAAGTGTGAATTTTTGAACATCCCCCATATAGTCCTGACTTGTCATCTCCTTTTTAGGATTATGTAAAAAGTTTTCAAGTGTTTAGATTCTGGAGAAATGATTATCACACACGAAGCAATATTTAGAAATGTCTATGCAAGTAGTTCAAAAATTTATTTTCTATTAAGTTATTCATCCTTAATTTTTCATTTAATATGTATAAAATAAATGCCTTTATGGTCTTTAAGAGAATTAATTTTTTAGTTGATTCTCTCCTTTATATACAATTGTTAAACCACTGCAGTGGTGATAAATTTCTAACCTGGTGTGTTTGATAGAGGAGTCTCTGGCAGACAAGCCCATGAAGGTGAGTTACACGACTGGTTGTCACTGCTAGTTGTTTAGTGTATCTACTATATTGGTCTAAAGTTTCTATAGAGTCGTTATCCATTATTTATACTCCCTCCAGAGTTCAATTGGACTTGAGTTCTCTAACTCTGTTTTGTTGTTTTCTAGAGGTGTCTGGAAGGCAAGACGAAGAGTGAGTTGATAGGTTTCTTTATATTTAAAATACTAGAACAGCCTGTTACACATGCAGTGTAAAATTTCAATATTAAACCTAAAAGTATGTCTATATATTAGACATAAAAACCAAATATTCCTTTATGCTGTTAAACTATTTACTATAAATAAAGATAGAAACCATAAGATCTTTTATATAATATATATTTAATATTAATATATTATATATACAGTAGAACCATCCCTGTGAAGGACACCTAATTGCAGAGCCAAGTGTCCTTTAGGGAGGTTCTACTGTATATAATAATTATAAACATTTTAGTTCAGCAACAATGAAAAATGTTGATATTCATATCCACAAGTTTATAATACCTTCTCTTGCCCAAAAAAAGCACAAAGTTTAAAAAATATTTCATACGTTGGTTGATAAAGGTAATGTGACAGAAAAAGACAATCAGCAGACAAATAATTGATTGAGGCCTAGGTTATTGTAGTTACAATTAAACTTCATTATATAAGCCTTTTTTTATAATAGCAACTTGGTTATATAATATCATAATTCTGAAGTCCCAAGTTTCCCAATTGTTTTATCAGTGGTTTTAACAACATAAAATCTTGGGCCCAAGAAATGCTGTTGTCTTTTCTTCTTCTTTCTTATCTCCACTCAATCATATTAAGGTATCAAGCTTGTAAAGCCTGAGACTTTTGATGGTGTTTGCCGGGGAAGAGTAGAGCTCATCAATGGATGAGTCAATACAGTCAATAATGTGTTTTGGGGTTGCAGGTTGAGAATTGCACTTAGTACATAGTGCGAAAACCTTGCAATCATTCTGGAAAGTCATTGTCCGTAGATGACCAGACTTAAGTCTGGAAATCAAAGACTGTTGTTCTCTTGGGAGGACAGAACTGGTGCTTGTCCCTCCTGCTCTGTACCAGTAATGTGATGATGTTGTAACAATATTTGACTGTACAGTTTAAAATATGATATTAAGGAATATCTCATAAATTATATATTGAATGTTTACCTATTATTGTGTTAATGCTAGATTTCTATTTTATGACAAGAGCATTAAAAAAATTCTTCAATTTGTCACACATATTTAGGAAGCCACCAGAATACAGTAGAACCTTTCTATAAATGGCAATACCTAGTTTCCGAGCCAAAGTATCCTTTGGGGAGAATGTCCACTTACCTGAGAGTTGCTAATAGGGAAAAATGGTAATTTTGACAATAAAAACTGCCCTTTGTAGAGAGGTTTCTTCTAGTGTGAGTCCTCTCATAAATTCAATTCATTCCAATTTATTGTTTCCACCATAGAGAAATAATTCTTCAAGAAATATGATATTAACTATTGTTCTTGTGTGGGATATATTTATCCCTTTACTTGAATGGTGGTTTATTTGCTCTTTATATTTCCCCTTTTCACTATCTATAGAAAACAGATAGAATTCCAATAGCTCTATCTATAATAATATTTATATTTTGTTACGTTTTCAAACAAAATAAAAAAAACACCATGATCTTTCTATCTACTGTTTTGTGTTTGACAGAGCTGTATCTGGCAGACAGGCTCCAGATGGTAAGTTGTCTTCTATCTGAGGTTATATATCATTTTATATGTAAATGTACAAGTTTTAACTTATTATATTTAAGTTTCTCCTTTAATTTCTTTTATATGAGACTCACACAATTGTTTCAACAAAGTGTCTGCTGTGTTTTCTAGAGGTGTCTGGAAGGCAAGACGAAGAGTGAGTTGACATTTTTCTTCTATATAAATGTACTATAATAGCCTGTTCCTCATACGAAGATTAAATAAAAATTAAATGGCAATAAGACCAAATATGAATAAATAGTGTGTGACATATCGATAAGAGCATTGTGTTGTTGTTGTTGTTGTTTCTTATCCCCTTGTGCAAAGATTACACGAATTCCATGAGTTCATGCTCCTCGAGCTGTTTTATGATGAGCAGCGGCCTCTCCCAAAGGTCCTGTTTAGTGCATCTAATGCAAGCCAAAATGTGTTCTGGAGCTGTAGGTACCAAACTACATTTTGGGCAAGTGGGATAAATTTTGTTATTATTTTCTATCTTCAATGGCTTGAGATGGCCTGTTCTAAATCTTGTTAGTGTTGTTTGATGCTGTCTATTTCTGATGTTCAGAGCTCCTCCTGGGTTCACTCCGCTGTACCAACTGTGCTTAGGTGGGATCCTCCAGTTCTTGTTTATTTTTGTTTTGGCTATTGTTTCTATTTCTTTAAAAGTAAGTTTATTTTTCTGTGGCAAGGGTTCTTTTGTGCCTTTTTTCGCTAGCACATCAGCAGCTTCATTGCCTTCAATGCCAACATGTGAGGGTATCCATTGAAGGTGAATTTTTGAGGTTTTTGAGAGTTTTTGGAGATAACCAATTATGTTCCTGCTTACTTTGTCTCTGAGTTCCCCTGTGTGACTCAAGTGTTGTATGGCACTTCTACTATCAGTAAGAATCCATTAGTATTTCGGATGGATTTTAAGGCTTCATAGATGGCTATAAGTTCTGATCTGAAGACTGAGCAAAAATCTGGGTTTCTTCTGTTCATTTTCTCAATGCCATTTGTGGTTTTGATGAGACAGCCACTGCCAGTGTGTCCTAGCTCGTCTCTGCTACCATCGGTATAGATAGTTATTGCATTTTTAGGAATGTTATTAATTATTTCTAATGATAATTGTTTTAAGTATTCTGGATTTTGGTATTGTTTGTTGGTGGGCTCATTTAAAGTGGCATTAAAAATAACATTTTGTAGTGGTTTGCATGGAGAAATTTTTCTGCTAAATAATTTTTTTCCACTTTATATTTTAAAAATTCATTTCTTTTGGCCAGGTGTAGAGGGCCTTCTTTTTTGAGTCTTAAATTAGATTCCCAATTAAGTATGTACTTGGAAGTTCTGTGTTTGTTTCCATAACTCTTGATTTTGTTTATATATTTTGGCAGATTGTAGCTTCTTCTATCCTTTAAGGGCATAATGTCGGCCTCGTAAAGTACAATATCATTAGGGCAGGTATTTCGAAGACCTGTAATAATTCTAGCTGCACTTAGTTGTATCCTTTCCAGTGATTTTAGATTTGTTTCAGATGCTGTACCATAGATTTGATATCCATATTCCAGGATAGGTCTAATTAGAGATGTGTAAGTTAATTTTAGTGTGGTTGCATCGGCTCCCCACTCTCTTCCTGAAATATATTTCAGGATTTTTAGTCGGTCTCTTCCTTTTCTAATAACTTCTTCAATATGTTTACTGGAGTTAATTTCTGGATCCAGGGTGTAGCCAAGATATTTAGGATGTTTATTATATTGTAATTGTTGTTCTTTCAGAATAATTTTTGGTCTTATTTTGTATAGTTTCTTATCGGTAGTAAAAAGACAGGTTTTCAGATTTTTGGGGGTTAAATTCTAATTTATGTTTATTAGCAAATTTTTCTAGGTGGAAAAGATTCTTGTTCAAATCCCTTTCAGCTTTTTTCCAGTTAGTATTGCTGCTCCATAGAATAATGTCATCAGCAAATAGTCCAATATTGGTTTTATGTGAAATTTTTTCTTCTATGCCTGCAATAAATAGGGTGAAGAGAGTTGGGCTAAGGACTGATCCTTGTGGTAATCCTTGGTACAATTTGAAGGTTTTAGATAGAGTTCCATTATATTTGACCCTGATGTATCTATTTTTAAGGAAATCATTTATCCAAGTGATAGCTTTTCCATCAATTTTGAAATGCTTGTATAATTTTGTAATTAACTTGTTTTTCCATACTTTATCAAAAGCTTGTGTAAGGTCTAAAAAAGCGGCTATGGTGTGGCTAGTTGGTTTTCTGTTTTGTGCATCTTTTACCTTTTGTGTGAAAAATAAGAGTTGGTCTATTGTCCCATGTCCTTTCCTAAATCCATATTGTTCTTTTGGTAAGAGATTTCTTGTGTCGAGGTGGTAGGTGAGTCGTCTGAGTATAATTTTTTCCATTAATTTGCAGCAAATACTTGTGAGGGAGATAGGTCGGTAGTTTTTTGGGTCATCAGCAGATTTGTCAAGTTTTTTAATAGGAATTATTGCTGCAGTTTTCCAGTCTTGAGGCAATTTTCCAGTTTTCCAGGAGTTATTGAAAATATCAAGAAGTTTTTCTTTGCCATTTTTGCCCAAGTTTGATATCATTTGGCCATGGATTCCATCTGGCCCAGGAGTCTTGTTTAGGTCAGTGTTTTCCAATGCATAATCTAGCTCTTTCATATTGATTTTTTCATGGAAAATATTATGAGTGCTAGTGACGTTTTTACAGTCATGGATAATCTTTCGGGCCTTTTTTTCAACTTTCTTATCTTTTATTTCAAATTTGATTTTACTACTTATTTGATATGAATTACCTAAAAGATTAGCAGCATTTTTGTCATTAGTTGCTCGGGTACCATCTGTATTCTTAATCATATTTGTGTTTTCAGTTTGTGGCTGGGCTCTGTCAATTTGTTTTGCCAAATGCCAAAGTTTTGTATTAGGGTTTCTTGGGTTCAGGTTTTCACAAGTTTGTTTCCATTTTTCCCTTTTCATATTTACGTAAAATCTTTTTATTTTTGCATTCACAATGTTCAGTTCAGTTCTACAATTTGTTTGGTTTTGGGTGCACTTTTTTTTGTAGTTCATTTCTTTTAGTTATAAGTGTTTGAATATCTTTTGCCTGGTGTGTATAATTTGGAATCCATTTCTTAATATTACCTCTTGGTATTGAAACTTTGGCTGCTTTAATAATGGTGTTTTTGAAAGATATCCAATTTTGTTCCAGATCTTTTATTCTAGTGGGCGCTTTTCTAAAGTCTTCATTGGTGTTTTGCTGGTAAAGATTCCAATTAGTCTTTTTGAAGTTCCAGAATTTTTCTTTAATTGAGCTGGTTTTGGTCTTGGTGCTAATTTCTATCAAAATAGGCAAATGATCACTTCCAATACTTTTTAATATTTGCCATTTGCATTTGTGGAAAATGTCAGGACTGGAGAAACTTATATCAAGGGCTTGTGCGGTATTATAACTGTAGGAATGGTGGGTAGGATTCCCATCATTTAAGCACATGAAGGCATTGTCGTCAAATAAGTTTGAAAGTATTTTGCCTCTTGGGTTTGGCGTGGAACATCCCCCATAGTTGATGTTTGGCATTAAGGTCACCTACAATAATAGTGTTGTCTGTAAGAAATTGAGCCATTGTTCCATCGTCAATAAGTTTATTGTTTGGTGGGTGATACATATTGAATATGTTGATGGTTTTGTTTTGATTGAGGTAGACTTTGATACCTTGGGCTTCGAGGTCTGATGTGTTTGGAATATTAATGGCTATGTCTTCATAGTACAAATTCTTGATTAAAAATGCAAGGCCACCCCCTTCTTTATTTCTGTCTTTTCTGAGGATATTGTAGTTTTTATATTTGAGATTGTACTTTTCATTTAATTTGGTTTCCTGTAGGGCTATAATTTGTATCTTTTGTTTTTCAGCTATTTCCATTATTTCTTCTAATTTTATTTTTGTTGCTGTTGAGCACAATCCATTGATGTTGCACTGCAGAATGCTCAATTGCTTGGAAGCTGCAAAGTTAGAAGTTTGTGGAGACTGTATTATACTTATCGGACAGAACCCTCTACCTAAGTCCTGAACGCGCCCCTGTTTATTCTGCGCGACGGGCGATGCAGCATGCAAATCAACATCTGATCTCATGGAATGGGGTATAGGGGTGCAGCTTTCGTTGATCATGGCACCATGATCCAGGCACACTTTGGTGAAAGTCTGACTTTGCCTGTAGTTTGAGGCCGTTCCTAACATGGAAGCAGACGCCTTTGCTGCCGACTCTAACATGAGTACAGACACAGCTCCTCCGTATCCCTGGAGTGGGACCCTTGCTGAGGTCCATCAACCGGGCCAGTTGAAGTCAGGATTTTTAAAGAGGTCTACTCCTCTTCTAACAATGCTGCTGTTGGTCCGCGACTGCCTATTTGTCAGAGTTATTCTGCTTGTTTCACAGCTGGCCTTCATATCTGAAGGTCGTTCCCCTATCCGCCACCTTGGACGCGCCCTATAGCAGTCAGCTCTGCCAAGGATACAAAAGACTGAATGAGTCTGAAAGACTCAGCCCTTTGTCTGATGATAGTAACAAGGCTATTACCAAAATGTCACACATTATTAATTTATTTGGATTGTTTTATTTTCTTGTAGTCATGTGACAAAAGAAAACCAATCAGCAGATGAATAAACTGATTAAAGTATATATTATTTCATATAACAGCACTTTTGAATTAATGTAGGGTGACAATCAATCTCTTTGGAAATTGAAATATAGTTCCACAGTACTTATATATTTATATGGTTCCACAAAACAGTAGTCTCTATATCACTAACTTGATATGTGTAATAGAGTCTCAGGCAGACAAGCCCATGAAGGTGAGCTAAGTCCAATTTTTTCTTGACATGTAATAGTTATATTATACTATCTTGGAAATTACACCTATCACAAAACTATTTGGACTTGATCTAGAAAAATTCGTTAATTTTTTTATTTTAAAAATTTGGCTCCTTCTAAATAATTTGGAAATAATTGTTATTATGTCCCATATTTTTTATCAGGCACCTCCTTTTTTATATGACTTATTACATTTTTATTATATTTTGTAGTAATACTATATTCTACTAATTGTAAAATGTCACACCATTGTATGTCTAACTCTAAGGGATTCTCTAGAGGTGTCCGGCAGACAAGATGATGAACCGTAAGACACATTTTTCATTATAATCTACTTATACAATATAATGCGGCCTATGATTGTAGAACGACATTTGAAAATATCCCGCATGTGTTTCTTTTGAATGAAAAATCAAAATTTATTTTAAGGAGAAATAATTATAATTTCTAACCTTAGGGATGAAGTATGAAAGGATGAATTGTGAAGAGTAATGATAAACGAAAAAATAAAAGTGGCCAGGGATGGGATTCGTTCAAAAGAAACACATGCAGGATATTTTCAAATGTCGTTCATAATCTACTTATATTCATGGGTCTATCCTAAAAAAAGAGAAATATGCTAATTTTTATATTATATATGTATTTAACATAAGTTTTTCACTTGGTGTTACATCCTCAGACCTGTATAAGAAACATTTTGATTGATTTCTCAATTCTATATTATAAGTGTGTTAGATTTGAAATGGAATGTTGTCCTTTCAGATTTGTTGAAAGGTTTGTTAAAACCTTAAGGGTTACCAAATCACTGGAAAAATAGGGTGTTTACAAAATTTCAAAGCACTAATATATACATATTTTTAACAGGATATATACACGGGTACTTTGCATGTCCTCAGTACTGCCCATTCTTGCCCAACTGGAAGCCTTGATTGTATGCATTCAAAATATCTATGTTGAGGATTTGATATCCACTATTTAGTGTGATAATCTCTTCTCGGCCTTTTGGCTAAGATCAAATTGTAGTAGTGTAGTGTGATAATGATATCAAAGTGATATGAACCTTTCCTTAACAATTAAAGATTTCATTAGTAATACTTTATTTATTTATTATTTTAATTGAGGCACAATATTTCTGTCCTACACTTAGCACAAATAAACAGTTATTGTGAAAAATTTATTCAGAAACCTCTCAGACTATTTATGCCAAAATCGTGTAATAAACTCAAATTTTGTGGCTATATTGTAATAACAAGTATCTAATAAATATAACACTTTTAGAATCAGAATTTATTGTCTTTGCTAGAGTATTTACAATGCTAAAACCTCCTTGGTATACATAGACCATATTTGGATTGAAACATTCCCTCTTGTCCTATTTATGCTCTACCTATATATTCTTTCTTATCTCCACTCAATCATATTAGGGGATCAAGCTAGTAGAACTCGAGGCTTTTGATGGTGTCTGCTGGGGATGAGTAAAACTCATCAATGAATGAGTCAATACAATGATGTGGTTTGGGGTTGCAGGTTGAGAATTGCACTTAGTACATAGTGGGAAATCCTTATAACCATTCTGGAAAGTCACCTTCCTATGTTTTTTTTTTGCTTATCCCTAGTACACGTGGTACAGGCCATGATAATCACGGTGGGTAGTTAGCGACTGCTTTTTTTACTGTAAGCGCACCACATGTCTACACATGTGAAAGCAGTTCGACTTTGCACTTACAAATGTGCCAGAGCCCCGTTTGGTTACTTGCACTCGCTGGTGGGGTTGGACTTTTGCAAGAATCGGGGGGCCATTGGAGCATTTTTTAAAATTTATTTTATTTTTTTAAACAGAAAAAAGTGTCCAATGCGGGAATCGAACCCGGGTCATAGTGGTCGAAAACCAAACGGTTTAACCAGCCTTCCACCGACCCCCCACCTTCCTATGTTTATATGGACAGTAATATGAAAGCTGGAGTTACTTTTTTTTTACTCATATATCTCTGTTGTGATGTGCAGTTTGCATAAAATAAATTGTTTTATATATCTCCATTTCTGAAGCTTTAAAAATATTTGAAAATAGTTAAATTTATGTTATATTTTATATTCAATATAAAATAAACTATTGGGGGGGTCGGTGGAAGGATGGTCTTATCCGTTGGTTTTCGACTGCTACGACCCGGGTTCAATTCCCGCATTGGGCACTTTTTTATATTTAGAAAAAAAAAATGCTCCAATGGCCCCCGATTCCTGCAAAAGTCTAACCCCACCAGCGAGTGCAAGTAACCAAACGGGGCTCTGGCATATTTGTAAGTGCAAAGTCGAACTGCTTTTCACATGTGTAGACGTGGTGCACTTACAGTAAAAGCAGTTGCCTACTTCTACCCACCATGATTATCATAGCCTGTACCACGTGTACTATGGATAAGCAAAAAAATAAAATAAAATAAACTATTTACAACATTAAAATAGCATGAATAAATTTCTAATCTGGTGTGTGTGTTCATTAGGCCTTTATCGGGTAGACAAGCCCATGAAGGTGAGTCACAACTGATTGTTTTGTCTGTTGTTGTTTTTATTTTAGTGTATAAAATTTTACAGTAAAAACTATTTACAGTAAAACCTGTTAACACAGAAACTTCGTTATAGCATCATGATTCTAAAATTTTAAGCTTCAAACCTCATGTTTTTTGTAGTTAGAGCAACAATTATGTTTAAACAACATAAAATCTTAGTTCCAAGAGATGTTTTTATAATGAGGTTCAACTTTACTTGTGTGTTATTCTTTATTTATATCCATCCTTCCCCCCCAACCTCTAAAGGATTCAATCATCAAGTTTTATGTGTTGTTTTCTAGAGGTATCCGGCAGGCAAGATGAGGAGTAAGTTGTGTTTAAAATGTGTTTTATCATTGCTGTTGTTTTTAAACTATTTTAAAATCTCTACTAATCCAAAAAAATTGCCACAATTTGTTGAAGAAATGTGAACCACAACTTATGGACTTAAAGCTTTACCAGCTAGCAAAAGGGTGATAAAGGGGGAATTAACCACTCCTTTCAGATAGAAAGATTTTATTAAGCGACTATAGAAAACTTCAATGTTCACAAACAAATATATAAATATGAAAGGATTTAAATTAAAAATTTATGTCATTCAACAACCTCATCTCCACGCCAAGGTCATCACCAGGACAATGTCCAGGATTTAGAAAGAGGACTTTAGCATTGCCTGGCTAGCAGCCTGTTATCTCCATGCTTTTAGCAATTCTTCATGTTTTCTTTTACCCTCCCTCTTATCTAAAAGAAATCAAAACAACCCCACTTAATTGCTCCAGTGTTGCTGAACTACCCCAAAGCCCCCAAAATCTGTGAGAAAAAATATAGATAAAACTAATTAATTAAATTAGAATATTTTTTAAAATGCATCAATAATAAATATGTATAAAATACTGAATATTAAAAATATTTGAAGATAAATAAATAAGAAACATTGTGAGACCTGGTTATCTTGGAATCAGCTTGGGGAAGGTCCAAGGCTTGAGGAGGCATTGGTGTCCTGTCTGAGATCATGATGTTATCAGCCACCATGGGTCTGTGGCTTGCCCATATGGATGGTAGAGTTCATGCTGGATTCTGGCTTGGTGCTGGTGGGCTCAAGTCAGACCCACCGTGAATCATGTGGCTCGACCACAGGGAAGGAACTTTTGAGCCAATCTCAAATGCTGGGTGCTGTCGAGCAAGAGGGCTCCATCTAAATCTCACAGTCACCAGAGTTTCCATCTTTGAGGGGGAAGGGTGGGTCATAATTATGTTAGGTAGGGTTTTGGGTGAATGATGGTATACTATTGTACAAATGTCACAAGTGGGTCTTAACATTTGATGGTTGTGGTATTTAAACTTATTTGTGTATATTATAATCATTTTTTTTTGCTAAAAGAATACAAGTTTCAGTTGAACTCTATAGACTATTGATTTCACTAGGATGTGTATAGTAAACAACTAAAATTTTGGTATTAAACTTTTTTATTAATGCAATTGATAAGCTACACATTTTAGATTATAGATTAGAGACATAAGACAACTATCTTATTCAAAAAACATAAATTATGTGGGATGTTATGGTAAAAACACTGTTAACATCTTCAGGCAATCAGTACATCTTCAGTACTTTTGCTGAAGATTTTAACAAGGCTCTTAATTTAACATTGGCATACTTTATTTATTTGGATGTGATGTTATTTTATGCTTCTGGGGTGACATTTATTTGTTTTTCCACTTTGACACTATTGATCAACATTTTTAAAAAGCCTTTATTCAGGCAACTGAAGGTAGCTGAACACTCGCAAAAATTATTTAATTATTATGTACTAGTGATAATTATTTTTATAGATGTGTGGCATAAACCATCAATAACTTTCTATTTAATGATCAGGAGACACTTTAATTTGACCACTAGATTCCATACATTTTTCCCATTGTCCTATTTTTTTGTTTCATATTAATATGTCTGATTTTTTAACAACCTTCTGAATAATAATCTTTGAGGTTTACATAATTGTTTTTCTCAATGTTTAAAATAAAAATAAATATCTCTCTCCTTTTATTCAAATTTTAATAAAAAGAAGAGAGAGAGTCTCTGGAATTTAAAAACTCTTTAAGCAAATTCTTTATCAATTTTTATCACTTAAAAGGCATAAGGTAGCAAGGCAAAATTGATGGAAGTAAATTATATGTGATATTTCTGTTAGCAGTGTTGTGCCTGTTCACAGACATGTCATGAATAAATCATTTATTGAATTTGTTTTTTTTACCTTCTGATATTCTTGAATATAGTTTAAATATTATATCCCTCTCTTATCATTACTTTAAAATAGTTAAGTAGAAGACACCATGTTCTATATACCTACTGTCTTGTTTAACAGGGCTGTATCCGGCAGACAGGCTCCAGAGGATGGTGAGTTGTCTTCTAAATAAAGCTATATTCCACTTTCTAAATGTGTACACACATGTTGTAACATATTAAATAAACTCACTCCTTTAGCTTTTCTTTTATATGAGACCAATTGTTACAATGGTGCTTATGGTGTGTTATAGATGTTGCTGGACGACAGGACGAGTAAGACCTTAGATACATATACGTTATCGTGTATATATATATGGCATATCAAACCTTGCTATAAGAACATTATTTGCAGCCAAGTTTTAATGTGGTTATAACCATGATCAAAACTATTAGGTCAATTTTCAAATGATTAAATAACAAATAAAAATTTGATCAAAATGAAAATAGGATAATAAAAATGCAGAATCTAAGAAGCCACAAATCTCTTAACCATCTAATTACATCTCAAATCTTATTTAACCCACTTTTACCCCTCTCAGAATATGGTAGCATTTATTTTGGAAATCTATATAGAATAAGGTATATATGTTGTACACAATGAGTGGAAAATTTAATTTAAGGTGGAGTATAACCAACATGAAAGAACACTTTCAGTAAAGAACACCCAAAAAAGCACAGTTTTAATCTCCCAAGTTTTACTTTACCATTTTTACTAATTAGTAACTCTCTTGTAAGAGTAAGACCCATCTAAAGAACACTTCGGCTCTAAGATTAGATGTCCCTCACAGAGAGGTTCTACTATATTCCTCATATTTTTTTATGTCAAGCCGAGAACTTGTCTTTTGTAGCAAATTCTTATTAAATTCCTGTGATCTTATAACATGGATCATGGTTCTCTGGGTAATATAGTTTCATTGTGGTGTTCAGAGGTTCAACTGGAAGACAACATGAAGGTGAGTGTGGTGTAGCGTTCATGTTTAATACATCTCTAACAACATATCTGTCCTTTGTTACCACCTTATTCCCCTTTATTTAGCCTAACTTATATAATTCAACATGCCATGGATTCAGAATTTTAGCTTGAATTAATGATGTTGAAATATATTCAGTTAAATTAAAGAGGTTATGCTGTAATTTTTTACTATTGCAAATAAGACTAAATAAGTATTCAACTATTTGCTTTCCATGAATAAAAATATTCCTTTCAATTTAAAGGCCACTAAATGACCAAGTTCTTTAGTATTTTTTTACATAATATTATCAATGCACAAAAATTGAGCACAATTTTGTAATTTTGTTGCAATATTTATGCTGGATGTTTCAGAGGCAGTATCTGGCAGGCGGTCTAAACGGCAAGTTGTTTATTATGTTATACATATAAATAAAAATGCCATCAAATTATGAATATGTTTTTAAATATGAAGAGTTAAAAATACATTTCTTTTGTAAAGTGATCAGTTGAGAAAAGTTATCGGAATGCCCATAGTCATGAGCAGCAGTCACAACCCTTAGTGGGAGGGCACAGCCAGAAGGCAAAAGAAAACCACGTGCATAGACATGGCTACCTTAGTTTAGGACGGCACCCTGGAAGTCCTGGTAGCAACCTAAGTATACCTGAATTTTGACTTTCTCTTGGGTTCAGGTAATATATAAATAAATATAAATAAAATATAAATAAAACTTTATGCAGATGGTGACATTAGAAGGGGCAGAGTCTGTTGTCCTTTGGCAACTAACCATTATGACATTTCTCTCAGTTGCTTGGACAATATTGATGACCTTTTATGACCTTTGCTGGGTTCACTGCCTTTCACCAATTTTTTTAAATGTTATTTTGAAACTACATCATTTGTTTTGTGTTGTTATGTACAACATATCACATAAATATATGACAGATATATACCTAATTATATTTTTGTTAAATTTCACAAACATTCAATAAAATATTTTATAATAAAAAGAAATATCACTTTTCCAGCAAAAGAGACTCTAAAAACAGGCTCCAATTATTAATTGTCTTTACAAACTAGCCATATATTCATTTAAAGACAAAACCACTTCACCAGCTTTAGTAAATTCAGAACACTAAACGGGAGACCATGGTTTTGGACTATGAGGCTTGCCATTCGAGAATGGGCTTATATTTAATGAGAACCATAATTTCATGAAAGTTTCAAAATTTTCACTGTGATATTTGGCTGGTATTTTTTTCAGAAGTACATTGATATCTAAAAAGCAAAATTTTGTTGTAGCAATCATGATATATGCAAAAACAATGCATCATCTCTTGACCATCTTTGCAAACCAGCCAACTCTTACCAGTGACAAATTTTGACATGAGAGACATTTTCTTCGTGGTTACCGTCGCAGATTAGATTTCACAAAGTTACTTCCACCATATTTTCCCTACAAAGCAATGTCTCCTACTTCATGTGACTTTACCCATGCTAGGCAATATTGTTGGGCTTAATTGATGCAGAATTCAATACACAGCAAGATACACTTCACAAGATCATAAATATTTATTGTTATGTTTTTAAAAAGTTCATTTTAATATGTTTTTAAAAAAAGTTCATATTCTCTATATATCTGTAAAATAGTTTGCCCTCACATTAAATAGAATAAGATCATTTCTAATCATACTTGTGTGGTGACAGGAGTGAGGAACATGTAGAAGGCAGACAACACGGTAAGTTTCTATTTATTTATTGGTGGTTTTGTTTGTTGGTGAAAAAATATATATCATTGAAGAATACACATTTGTTGGTGTGAAGCTTGTTGGTGAGAGAATGGAATGTAATTGGATATGCACCTTTGAAAATGGCCTGCAGTTGTTCTGAGTTGGTAAAATAGAGGGTACAATTGATTACAGCCATTCTCAGAATACTTTCCCTCTTCACAGTCTATTTTACCCCTACTATTATAAGTATGAATTTAAGAAATTAATATAATTTACCCAGTAACCTCTTACAACAAAACAATTAACTTCTAAATGTCAAAACTCATAATTATAGAGGGCAAAGTTTCCAATTAAATCCAGCAACCACACCTTTCTTATGACTAAGAGATTCAAAGAGAGGATTCCACAAGATTTATGCAAAAACAATGCATCATCTCTTGACCATCCTTGCAAACCTGCCAACTCTTACCAGTGACAAATTTTGACATGAGAGACATTTTCTTCATGATTACCGTTGCAGCCTAGGGTTCACAAAGTTACTTCCACCATATTCCCCCCACAAAGCAATTATGCAAACTGGAAGTGTTCTACAACCTGAGTCTGAACTGTTTTGTAAATACTGTGAGAATTTTCTGAACAACACCACTTTGTAAATTGTTCTTTTTAAAATTATTAAATTTTTGTATATATATAATATCTAACAAACAATTAATTTTTAGAATATATAGCAAAATTTATTTGCTAAAAAAAGATGAATGATACTATATTAATTATTTTTTGTGTCATATATAGGATAAATTTATACAAATATAGTATAAAGAAAAACACCTTGTTGCAGAGATAAAATGTTCTCTAGAGAGAGGTCTTCTCTAATTGGAGAGTTGTTAAATAGTAAAAATGGTCATTTTTGTGAGGAAAACTACTCGATTGAAAGGTGTCCAAGAGTTGCTTTTTATCAAGGTTCTACTGTATATGTATTAAAATAAAAATAAAAATTAATAGTCAAAAGTATTAAAAATTTACTCCCTCTTTTTATTAGCCTACTTCTAATTTTAAACCTGATATTTGATTGTTGTTGTTTCAGAGGAGGTTTCTGGAAGGCAGGCAGAGGAGGTTTCTGGAAGGCAGGCAGAGGAAAATACTGGAAGGCAGGGTGAGGAAGTTTCTGGAAGACAAGCTGAGGAAGCTTCTGGAAGACAGAATGAGGAGGTTTCTGGAAGACAAGCTGAGGAGGAGGCGTAAGTCGGAATTTTGAACTATTTTAACTCTATCAAAACAAGATATATGCATGTATATGCTATAAATATATACAGTAAAGCCTGTAGTGGGATTTACCTCTCTTGGAAGTTTTCCTATCTAAGGAGCTATTTAAGTAGGAACTATTTATTTTCCTACATGACCCGGTCAACTCATTCATTTATACTTTTTTTGAAGTTTCTAAAGGCTAAATGTGTTGAATATTCTATACTAAAAGCATAATTGAATTGGCATAGGAAAAAATAGTTTTAGGTTATTTTGTAACCAGTTTTATTGAACCTTTTTCTTAAGAATTAGCCTTTCTGGAAAATGTCTTTATAGCTCAGAGCCAAATGGAAACTTCCAATAAGGGTTTTATTGTGTGTATGTATATAGAGTGGAACCACACACACAACATTATAACACCCGCCTTTATAAAAGCAACATGGTTAAAGGATCATAATTCTTAGGTTCCACTGTATTTATGCGTGTATTTGCCAATTTTAAAGACTTTCTTGATAAGTTTATTTTATTTGGCCGGCCCTAATATATATAAGGCAAGAAATTATTTGAAATTAAAGTTGTTGAATTAAAGAGAGAGAGAGATGGAAATATATTTGAAATAGAAATGATTGATATTTAAAAAAATGTAATTACACTGAGTGTTACATTTATTTGTCTGAAAAAAAGAAGTTATAATCCTGAACAATATTTATTATGCCCATTCAGAAGCTGTTGAGGTGTAGAGTAGCTAATGTTTAGAGTGATGTTCTTTATTCAGTTAAACCTCAGTATATATAACAACACAGAACCAAGAATTCAAATTTGTTTTCATATCATGGTGTTATGTTGGGATTTAAAAATTGGGACCATAGAATATTATAACCAAGTTGCTATTAGGCTATAAAATCATGCTATTGTCTTTAAAATTCAAACCAATATTAGTGTTAGTTTTCCCAAGACAGTTGTTTCATTTCTAACCTTAAATCATTGGTTTGAAGAGAGTGACAATCATTATTTTTAGAAATGTAAAAAATGGGTTCATGGTATTTATATATATTTATTATCACATTTGTGAGAGTAAAATTCATTCAGTTAAATGATATTATGCAAGGGGTTATTATATATATATATTTAGAATATATATAGAGTAAAAAAAGACCTCTATATCACTAACCTGATATGTGTGATAGAGTCTCTGGCAGACAAGCCCATGAAGGTGAGTCAATTTTAACTTGACATGTGTTGTAATAGTTATATTATTTTATCTCTTGAAAATTTTTCCTCTTACAAAATTGTTCACACTTGATCTACAAGAATTTATAAATTTGTTACTTTAAAATTTTTGTGCAATCAATAAAGGAAAGGAGTAATATCTTTATATATTTTGAAAGTTTGTTTCTCTTTTCAGAACAAGGTGCAGTAGAACCTTCATTAGAGAATACTCTTTAGAGAAACCTCTTTATAAAGGACAGATTAGATCTTCAAAATCCACAACATAAAAGATCTACTGCATGCCGTTTTTATGTGAGACCTATTATGCTGGTTTGTCAATTTTATCAGAATTCTCAATTCAAAATATATTTCACTGCATTGTATATCTAACTCAAAGGTATTTTCTAGAGGTGGCCGGCAGACAAGACGAGGAGTAAGGCCATTTTTATTATAATATACCTTTATTGCATGGGTAAAGTGGAAATATGTTTTAGCCTGTCTTTCCTGAAAGAAGAGAAATATGATGAATATCATATTTGATGTTAATTTTCCATATATATATTTAATTTTATTTCACATTATAAGACCTATATAATTGATTGATTCTCTATTCTCTACTAATGGTAGATGATTTTATTTGTAATGAAATGTCATTTTTCAGATTCTTGGAGAGATTTGTTAAAACCTTAAGTGTTGCCAAATCACTGGAAATATAGGATATTTATGAAATTTAAAGGTCAAATATTTATTTCACATTATTTATGTACTGGGAAATTGCATCACTATGGCCCAATATTTCCTCTATGAAACATTAATTGCTTGTAATTAACATATCTTTGTTTAGGATTTGATGTTAACTATTCGATATAATTTGGTCTTTCATAATTTAAGAGAGAGAGAGAGGATATAGTTATTTCAAATTTCTCTTTCTATCAATATATGGTATCTTCTGTGAGTGTGGGTCTATAATCTCACCACCCACAAAATAAACTCAATTGTTGTCTTGTGAAGGCTACCCATCTAATTTTTGGGTTTTACTGGATAACCGGAATAAACAACGATATATTTGAATCCTCTGAATACAGTACAAATTATTGAAAAATTTAATTGAAATAAAGGTGTGTTGATTTAAAGAGGTTACATTTCACAGTATAATCTCTTTAATTCAACATCCCAAGAGATCAGAGCTTTCGGCTAAACTAAAGTAAATTAGATGATTTGATCACATTTACTTCTAGTAGACATTCTTTTCTAGGAATAACCAAATATATAAATATAATAATATTTTAGAAAATACTGTTGTAAAATATGTTAATTGATCATGTTAATTGATATTGGAACTTTTCTATTTAATTTTTTCAAAATGTTTCATTAATATATTTTAGTGATAGATACAAATTGTATACTCTTTTAAAATAGGTGAATAAATGCAATGCAAATATAGTAAATAAATTTGTAAAATGAAGAAAAAATACTAAGGAAAAGGCTCTAAGCCACCCCATTATTTATGCTGCCTTTCAAAGGCCACAAATATTTAGCAAAAATCTTCCATCATTGACGCTGATATTTGTGACACATTAGAACACTTTTATTATGGCCCCTGCTCACTATATGCCAAAGTATTGTATTTTTAACAATAAATTTGTATTTAAACAAGAATTATATAATATTTATATATGTAATTAACTCTTTTTTTTTTGTTCTTTGAGAGTATTCAAAATGGTAAGGTCTCCTTGGTATACACAGACCATATTTGAATTGAACATTCCTCACTTTTTCTATTTAATTCCTACCTGGGTGTGTGTGTGTGGGTTTATATAGACAGTAGTCGGTATTAATTTTTTGCCTATATGTATATATCTCTGCTGAAGAGAAATTTACAGGATATATAATTAAATACTTTAATTTTTGTGATATATTTCATATTTAATATATAAATAAACTATTAATGAAACCCCAACAACATGAATACATTTCTAACTTGATGTGTGGTTGTTAGAGCTGTGTCTGGTAGACAAGCCCATGAAGGTGAGTCAGATAGCTGATTATGTTGTCCAACTGTTGTTAAAGTTACTAACTACAGTTAAACCTCATTATAATGGCAAAACTTTATTATAACATCTTAATTCTAAAGTCAAAAACTTCAAAGTCCAATTATTTTATTGGAACATATGCCAAAAATAGTGTTTAAACAATATAAAATCTTGATATCAAGTGATATTATAATGAGGATCAACGGTACTTATTTGTTATTCTTTATTTATATACACCCTTTCCAATTTCTAAAAGTATTCAATCATCAAGTTTTATCTGTGGTGTTTTCTAGAAGTAGCCGGCAGGCAAGATGAGGAGTAAGTTGGAACATTTATAGTATTTTAGATATTGAGAATATTATAATCCTATATGCTTATTTATAAGATATAAGAATTGGAATAAGCTCTCTAATTAATTGATTTCTTTAAGAGGGGTAGAGGATGCAGTTTCAATTTTTTGTATATCCAACTTTATTTCTGAATATAATTGATAAGCTAAAAATTGGAATATAGATCTGAAACAAAGCAACAAAACCAAATTGAATAAATAAATTATGTGTGATGTTTCGGTAAGAGCATTGTAACATCTTCAGACAATCAGTATATCTTCAATGTTTTTGTCTAAAGATGGTCACAATGCGCTGTTATCGAGACATTAAGAATAATTTGTTTAAATGGATGTGATAATTTTTATCTCATGTTTCAGAATGTAAATTTTTCGGATAACATTGTTTTTCCACTTTGGTTACATTAAATAACATTAAGGAAAAAGTCTCTATTCAGGCAACTGAAAGTTGCTGATAAATCAGCCATTTATCATAATAATTATATCTACTATCATTCTAAAAATTAACTACTGTTTTTTTTTTTCTATAATCCAAATTGCAGCTTATCATTATACTTGAATTGTTGAATAAATACAAACTACTATGTTCTAAATACCTACTGTGTTGTTTGACAGAGCTGTATCCGGCAGACAGGCTCCAGATGGTGAGCTGTCTTTTATAAAGTATCACCACTTTAAAAATGTACAAGTTGTAATTTATTACCCTAATTTCTCTCCTTTAGTTTCTTTAATATGAAAATATCAGCAATTGAAACCATAGTATGTCTGTGGTGTTTTCCAGAAGTGGCTGGGCGACAGGAGGAGTAAGAACTTATATTCATTCACATTTTTATGTATATACTACACATCAAATATAAGAAAATTGTGCGATATACTTTTATAAAAAGATTGAAAACCATTCACAACACAATTAGTTTCTTTATTACAACTGAGAGTGAGCACAGGAGGGCAAGATATACATAATGATGGCTATTTATGCTTTGAATTGGGATATTCAAGATTTAAATAATATATGATGGCTGTATATACTTGATTTGGGATATGCAAGATTTACATAATGATAGGTTTTTATACTTGAATCGGAATATGACAGAATTTCTATGGGATATATATTCTTCTGTTGATACTGTTATTGTTTTTTTTTTCCATATGAGTAATTCGAAGATGAATCTTTCTGACTGAATGGTATATTACAGTATTGGCAGGTAGGGATTTCTAGAACAAATATATGGCTGGTATTCATGACATGCTGATATACATATGAGTGATTTTAGGTCCTTGGTTTTGATATTGTAGATAAATCAAGAATCCAAGATCACTCATATACATCAGCATGTCAGGAATACCAGCCATATATTCAATCTAGAAAGCCCTATAGCTGCCACTACTGTAATATACCATCCAAGTCAGAAATATTGATCCTTGAATCCCTCATGGAAAAAAAGGAACAGTATCAACGGGAGAATAGATATCTCAGAGCAATTTCGTCATACCCCATATCAAGTATAAAAAGCCATCATTATGTAAATTCCACACTCCCATTATCGCTCTCAGTTGTAATTTGGCCCATTGAAGAGCAAGAGCTTGAAAGCTTGCAATGTTTTGCAGTACATACATACAGTAGAACCTCCCTGTAAAGGACACCTAATTTCAGAGCCAAACTATCATTAGGGAGAGGTGTCCTTTTATCCGGAAAGTTGCTAAATTGAAAAAATAGTAATTTTACAAATGAAAACTGTCCTTTCTAGAGAGGTGTTTGCTAGCGGGGGGTTCACTAAAGAGAGGTTCTACTGTATATATTCCTTTTCAAACCTCACTATAACAGCATCACTTGGGGCCAAAACTTTATGTGGTTAAAGTATTTAGGTCAATTTTCAAATGATTAAATTATTAAAAACCAATTTAAATGAACAGAAAATAATATCGTGAAGATAGAGGCTGCCTGGCCGGCATTCATATTTCTTGAAAAAAGATACTTCGGCCAGTATAAATCTTTTTATTACCTCGACGTTTCTACAAAAAGCTTTTGTCCTCGTCAGGAGCAAACAAAAATTAAAACATATAGTAAGGCGTTAAAAATTATTCTAAGGCTCTAAGGGCGTTCTCACGCAATATTCGAAATTTTGTACAACATCCAAAGCATGAGTCAAAAAATAAATATTTAACTCACAAAGACTATGATCTTTGAAATAAAATTATGATATACATATTTATATTGAGAAATTATAAACAAAAATAAATATAAAAATAATAATAACATTTAAAAGATTTCACAATAGTATATATTAATCAATATATTATGTTCAATTTATACTTACCCTTTTTAACTACTTTTTTTAATTTAAAAACAAATTGTATTGTAGCGGAATATCTTCATATACATTTAAAGTTCTTTTCCCCATTTCCCGTGATACCTACCCCTCTAAAAATAATCTTTCTTTTTTAAATTTTATATTCCTATGAAATATCTCAATATCATTCCAATCTGGCCTATGTCCTGAATTTAATGCATGTTCCCCAATTTTGCTTAACGCCCTTCTCCCCATTAAACCCTGTTGGTGTTCTTTAATCCTAGTCTCTAAATTACGACCTGTTTCTCCTACATAAATTTTGTCACATTGTGTGCATTTAATTCCATAAATTACATTACTTGGTTTTAATGTGCCTATGTTATCCTTCATTATTCTATTTCTAGTTAAAAATTCCCTTTTTGTCCCCGTACTATACCAAATATTATATTTAAATTTTCTCAAAATTCTAGATATTTCGTTATCTATATCTCTAAAATATGGAATAATTATATTATTGCAATCATCTTTATTCCTATTTGAATTTGGCCTATCTATTTCATATCTTCTAATCCATTTGTTTGTGAAACCAACTGGATAATCAGATTGTTCTAGTTCTGCTCTAATTTTCATTATCTCTTTTTTATAAATATCTCGGTATGTGCATACTTGTTTGACTCTTTGTACAAGAGATTTTATCACCTGTCTTTTATGTATCATAGGATTATTGGAATTAAAATTTAGATGTATACCACAGTCTGTTGGCTTTCTAAAAACGCTGGTTAAAATTGAACCATCTTCTTTGCGAGTTAATCCTACATCTAAGAATGATAAAAATCCCTCCTTTTCTGTTTCAACCGTGAATTCTATTCCTCTTTCTAAATTATTCAACATGACCATGATTTCATTAAGATTTTCTTTGCGGATCACTGCAAAAACATCATCTATATATTGGCCCCAGATTCTTATTCCCTCAATCAAGATTGCCTTTTTATCTACTGATGCCATTACACTGTCAGCAATGATCATGCTTGTAGGGCAACCCATAGCAGTGCCGTCTTTTTGCCTGTAAAATTTATCCCCATATCTGAAGTAAATATTATCTAAACATAACCTAAAGCCTTCTATCATTTCATTGATTTCTAATCCCTTGTTTACGCAATCTTGTCTCTTCACCTCAAAATATTCCCTTATTTCTTTTAGAGCTAGAGTTCTATTGATATTGGTGAAAAGTGATTTGACATCAAAGGATACCATTATTTCATGGTCATTTAGCGATATCTAATAGCTCTTTCCTATTTCTAATCTCTAACCCGGAAATTTTGCTTGTACTCTGTACCTGTTTTTTAAGCCAGTCCGCTAAACGTCTGGTGGGGGCCTTGAATCCTGACACAATGGGCCGTAGGGGAACTCCTTCTTTATGGATCTTTGGTAGTCCTTTGAAGAGAGGTGCGGCAACATCTTCTAGCTTCATTTTTCTTTTATCAATGTCCTTAGACTTCATGTTTTTGATGAATTTTGATATTTTGAGTTTTATCATTTTAGTAGGGTCTTCGCGAATTTCTTCATAAGAAATTTTTTCATAAAAAAGAAAAAAATATATATGCCTAATTTAAGGAGCCATAGATCTCTAAACCACTTTTAAAACTCACTTTTGCCTCTTTTGAAGGTGGCATCTTCAATTTTTGATATATAAATAGGATGAGGTTTAGATATTGTAGATTTAGTGTAAAAATATAATTTATACTACAGAATAGCCAACTTGAAAGGATACTCTTGCTAGAAAACACCTATAAAGAATAGTTTTAATCTTCAAAATTGCCATTTTTACTAACTAGCAATCTATTGTAAGAAGTCACCTCCCTCTAAAGAACACTTTGGCTCTACAATTAGATGTCCCTCATATAGAAGTTCTACTGAATTCCTCACAATTTGGCCTAGCTGACAACTTGTCTTTTGTTGCAAATTCTTGATAAACAGTGTATCTTGTAACACACATATCTTAGTTCTCTGAGTAATATAGTTTTATTGTGGTGTTCAGAAGTGTATCTGGAAGACAACATGAAGGTGGGTTTGGTGTAGCTGATGTTAATTACCTTTCTGACAAAATGGTAGTCTTGTGAAGTTATCTATCTTATTCCTCTTTATACAGTCTAACTTCTTCAATTCAACACCCCATTGAATTAGAATTTTAGGTTAACTGAAGTCAGTGTTGAATTATAGTTGGTTAAATTAAATAGGCTAATTGAAAATGTAAAATTGATTGAATTATAGTCTGTTGCTCCACCAAGCAACATAGTTACTTTACTCCAACCCTTGTTGAATTGTTAATTAGGTTAATTTTTTATCATGCACAATTGTTTTTATTTGGCTTCATTTGTTTCTCATAATCTTGGAGCCATTTAAATAAGATATAGCTCTGACAAAGGTGATTCATCAAATTTATGATAAAGATTGTGTATTAGTAAAAAGTCCAAGAACAACAGAGAATCATAAAAGTAAAAAAAAAAACTTTTCTCATTTGTTCTTGGACTATTTGCTACTTATCTAAAGAGATTATTATTTTGAAAAAAATATTGTGTATTATTAACATTTTTTGCATTTATTTTGATAGGAGAGTTAGCTTTTTCTTTTTCTAACAATATCGTCTCAAAAAATTGCCATATATATGATATTTTTATTTATATTAATCTTTAATTAATCTATTAAATAATGTAAATTATGTTTAAATAAGTCTTCAAATAAAAAGGCATATATAGAGTAAAGAATTATTTACTTATAATATTTCTTATATAAGTTAAAAAATAAGATAACATCCAAATAAATTACTTATACATGACATTTCGGGAACAACATTGTTATCAAGCCCTCACACATAGTTTTTCATTTGGATATGTTCTAATCTATTACCCTAATTGTACCTTATCATATCAATACCTCTTAGGTTAGCAGACAATATTGGCAAATAAATCAATTTTTAAACCTATAATGTTTTTTAATAGCTTTTTTATTTATACCCCAAAGTACATGAAAATACATTTTCAAAAGCCTTACAGTCAGACTTCCTTAAATCAACCCCTAAGGGATTACAATCTTCAGTTAAAGTTGGGGTTGAAATATATTCAGTTAAATTTTTAAAAAGGCCGATTGGAATTTAAAAGTATATAATTGAATTAAAGTAGGTATTGAATTACATTCAGTTTTGAATTAAAGAGGGTAAACTATTGTTTTACAATATACATAACGACCTTTGTAAAAAATTATACTTTTGCTTTCTGTGGAGGCAAAAGACCACTAAATGACCAAATCTTTTAGTAAATTTTAAAAATAAAAATGTTCACTATTGTCCATTCACTATAATCGAGCATAATACTGTATTATTTGTTAGCATATTTATGTTGGATGTTTCAGAGGCAGTATCTGGAAGGCGGTCTAAACGGTAAGTTGTATTTAATGTTATATACAGTAAAATCCCTCTATTGTGACCCCAAGGGGGACTTTTGGTTCACTATAGCCACGAGGTAAACTATTTTCTACTTTTAAAAATTTTTAGATCATATAATTAAAGGACTGTCATACACACAGGAAAAGGCTGCCTCTTAATAGTGGTCACTTTGTTTTAATTCCCTAAATTCATCAATTTCCTTACATTAATGGTGAATAATAAAATAAATCATTTTATGATGAGTTCTTATCATTAGCATACATGTACGACCTCTATGTCTAATTTAAAAATCAAGACAAATTCTATGCAAAGTTTCATCAATTATATATTCAAAGATATAAAATTATTTTAAAACATGGTTACCATATTATAATATAACAAAGTTTACTTGAAAAAATGGCTTTAATACCTTGTTGCTTCAAAGCACTCTTCAACAATTACCCCTTTCAAAAAAAGTTAATACATGTTTTTCTTTCATTTCTTGTTTCCACATATTTTTCTGAAGTCTAGATTTTTGTTTGGCTTTCAACCTGTCATGCAAACCATTGCTAGCTTCAAAATTACCATAGTTCATGGCATAAAAATAATGTTGCATCATTGACCCATTTTTTTAGCTTAGGTTAAACTAGCTCTAGATATAGAACGCTTCTCTTGAAGGGCTTATTTACACATACTATGGCGAACAAAGATGGGGTTGATTCCTCTTTGTAGAAAATTTAAATTGCCTTCTAATTTTATCTCCAATAATAGAAAAGTTATATTTTCTTATTTTAATATGTTGTGAAATTTTGCCTGCATTGTTTCACTTTGGAAAACTTTGATAATAGCTTTTTTTCTTGTAATGGCTTTTTTTAAAATGCCTTACTTTGCTTTTTTTCTTTATTTTGGGAAGCATTTGCATATTTTTTTCAATATTAACAGATGCAAAGTTATTCTATATATTGAAAATATAATATGTACAAATTTATATACCAGGCTGCAAAAATTGAACGCAAATGTAAACAAACAACACCACTAAATTTATTGTTTTGAAATCGAGATCTGTGAGGTAAAGCATGCTTAAAATTTTGTTGTTTTAAAATTTATTGATCTCAAATTTAAATTCATTATAAGCCTTGTATTTCAAACATATAATAGAATTTATTATTTTGTAACTTAAAATTAAGATAATTAAAAGGGAAGTTAATTATTTTAACAATCACAAAGTTTGTTATATCAATGGTATTTTCAATGGAATGGAATTGGTAATTATGATAGGTTCAATATAAGGAAAGGTTCAATATATATCCTGGGTTTGTATTAGCAGGGTTATACTGTATATATAAAGAAAAATCCATAAAATTTATTAATGTTTTTAATAACAAATTAGGAAAAAAAAACTTTTTTTGTAAGATGAACATTAGATTTAATACGCACAACAAGAAATTATTTAAAGTTTGAATAGAAAAGTCTGGTATTGATGGGTTAACCAAATATTATTTAACAATCCTAAATCAATTGTTTAGTTGATTTTTGTTCTATTAGAGGGCGTTCTGCTATCTAAAATGCTCGTGTGAGTGTTCAGAATATGCATTTTTATTACCTTTGAATAAGAAAAATAAAGATCACCTCTCCTGTCAAAATAGACTCAAAAACTCAGCACAATTTATTATCTGTTTATACAAAGTAGCAGAATCTGTATAGTGAGAGAGACACTACACCATATTTGGTAAATATGCAACACTCATCTGGAGACAATGATTTCAATCTATGGCCTTCTTCAGTCCAGGGTGTGCTTTGATTTCATTGGGTCCACAATTTTATGAAAGTTTCAGAATTGAGACAATCATTTAGCAACTTTCTTGGAGTATATTTATCTATAAAATTTAAGGTATTCTCTACTGTCATAATTAATACATAAAATACATCTATTGACATCTTAGATGATTCAGATGAATAAAAATTTTAAGAAAAAGGTGCCTATTATTTTTATTGTGGTCACTGTTTCGGCTCAAGACTCACAAATTCCTCCTTCCATATATCACATATTATCATAAATATTAATTGTGTAATATTGAAAAAAAAGACTTAAGACTATATGCAATGTAGATTTTCTTTTACTTGTAATAGAATAAACCTATTAGACTACAAATAAATAACTGTTGTGGCAGGAGTGAGGAGCATGTAGAAGGCAGGCAACATGGTAAGTGTCTCTTTATAGAGAAATGTACTATATTCAGATTCTACAATGTATATATATATATAAAATTATTTTTAAAAACCTTTTCGCCTCAAAAATTGATATATTAAATATTTTCACCTTTTTTTTTAAGAGAAGCCCACAAACTTATAATTTTACACCTGTTCTTTGTAGAAATCGAAGAAGGAGTTTCTGGGAGACAGGCTGAGGAGGAAACTTCTGGAAGACAGAATGAGGAGGTTTCTGGAAGACAAGCTGAGGAGGAGGCGTAAGTACAGATTCTGATGAAATACATCAACGGGTTTAAAATTATAGAGAGAACATAAATATAAACACCAAACCTGTCTTTTGGGAGTCACCTACATAAAATATTTTCTTGTCTTATTTGTGGTCATTGTTAATTTTTAGCCAGAACCATTTGTTTATCTACTAGTTTTGTCTTCTTAGCCTTTTGACTTTGTCAACCCATTCATTTCTAATTTTTTTAGCAGCCTAAAAAGGTGAGATATGCCAAATATGCTATATTAAAAGCATCATTGATTGTGCATAATAGGAATAGTTTTAGGTTTATTGTTTACCTTTCTTAGAAGTCAACCTGCTTTGTAAGTGCATTTTTAGCTTTGGGCAAGCTAGATATAGACAGGTTTTACTGTGTCTATTTATACAATGAAACCACACATTATAACAGCAACATGGTTATGACATCATATTTATAAAGTTCCAAATTTTTATGTACAATTGTTTTAACCATGGTTATAGCAAAAACTAGAGGCAATAACATAAAATATTGGTCCCACATAATGTTATAGTGAGGTTAAACTGTATTTATATATGTTTTTTCAATTGAAAAGACTTCATTGATTAGCAAAAGGTTCTTATATTTGGCCGTAATATAAGAAAAGTTTTAGAGGAAAGGGTCTTTGACAGTCCTAACAACTTGTTTATAGCATTCAAAGGTGCCAAGTTTATAGAATCCAATAATTCAAACCCTGGTCATAAAATCAATATTTACTCTTCCCAAGGCAGAGAAGCGATTTTAGTGTAGAGTGGCAAATGTTTAGAAGCATGTTCTTCATGGTCAAACCTCGGTATAACATCACCTGGGACCAAGACTTTGATATTACAAGAAAATATGGAAGATGGAATTTTTCTAAATCTGAAAAGGCTATCAAAAGACTGATATTATTTTAATATCATAGTGTTGTTATATTGGGGAACTTAAAACTTGTGTGACCTTAGAATATTATAACTTGATTGTTGTTAGAAAGAGGTTTTTATAACAAGGTGTCACTGTACTTATATATTATCTCAAAGCAGTGTTCTCTATATATCTCTAACCTGATATGTGTGATAGAGTCTCAGGCAGACAAGCCCATGAAGGTGAGTTAAGTCTGATTTTTATTTACATGTGTTGTAAGCGTGATATAATTCTAACTTGAAAATTACACTTATTACAAATTTGTTTTCATTTAATCTTTATGAAATTATTAATTTATTTTTAAGATTTTGTGTAAATAATTGATAGAGAGGGAGCAATCTCTAAGTATTTTGAAGAAAAAAATGTTTTTCTTCTACAGATCCATGTTCAGTTGAAACTTTTTAAGAGGAAACTTTTCTGGAGCAATCTCTTTATAAAGGACATATTCCATCTTCAAAATTTCAATTTTTACTGATAAGTAACTCTATGGTATGAAGATAATTCTCTTTAAAAGATACATAGGCACTGCAACTAGTTGTTTTATACATGGAGGTTCTACCATATCTCTCCACTTTTTATAAGAGACCTATTACTTTAATTTGTCTATTTTATCAGAATATTCTAATCAATTCAAAATATATGTCACCGCATTGTATGTCTAACTCAAAGGTGTTTTCTAGAGGTGGCCGGCAGACAAGACGAGGAGTAAGGCCATTTTTTATTAAAATTTACTTATATGTATGGAAAAAAAGGGCAAGGTTTTATCTTTTCTGTCCAAAAATAATAGAAATATGCAAAATTTTAAATTAGGTATATATTTAGCAAACATTTTTTATTTTGTATTACATCTTCAGACCTGTATAAGGAGTATTTAGATTGATTCTCAAATCTATACTAATGGTGCATTATATTTATAATGAAATGTCCCCTCAGATTCTTCGGGGTTTGATTAAAACCATGTTTCAAAAAAACTGGAATTACAGGATGTTTCAAAAATATTACTGTAAAAATATATTTTTTCACCTTTTTTTTATATGCTGGGACAGAAGGTTGCTGGATGAGCTGCTGAGTGGTCATTAATGGATCTAATTGTAGAATATTTTTCCATATAATCACTAAAAGTCAACCTTTACTTGTGATGGACACTAACGACAAAGTAACTAATTTGAAATTTATTTCGAAAAGGATATGATAATCTGTGTGATTAATCTCACCAACCATGAAATAAACCCTAGTATTTTCTATTGAGGAATGTAAAAGCTAACTATCTCTTTTTACTATTATTGGAAGAAAAAAATATATATTTGAATTCACTAAAATTTGTACACCTTATTTAATTCAATGCTGGAAGAGATCAATTTTTTTTTTATTGATTTAAACTCTGTGTTTAATTAAATAGGTTACATTGTATATCTATCAATTATAGTCATATCCTTTGTTGTTTCTTCAATTGTCTTGCATGCAAATAATTGTTATGATGATATCAAAGTGAAATGAACATTTCCTTACTGATTCAAGGGTCTATTTAACAGCACTTTAAGTTGGGGTTTAAACAGGTGTTGTTGCAAATTTATTCCACGAATATGTCTAATTTTACAAGTGAAACAGTGTAATAACCTCAAATATAATGGCCATACTGAAGTCACAAGGATCTAATGAATCTAACACCCTTAGAATCAATATTTTCTGTCCTTGTTAGAGTATTTATAATGTTAAAATACTCCTTGGTGTAAACAGAATATATTAAGAATCTCTATTTCTATTTATGCCCCACTCTTTTTAATATTGACAGTATACACTCAAAGTTGGAGTTATATTTCTTACATAAATTTATATCTTTTTTTGCAAAAAATTTCAGAATATGCCTTAAAAATAGAATACATTTTTATGTTATATTCTATATACAATATATATAAATAAATTGTTGAAACCACAACAGCATGAGTAAATCTCTAACTTAGTGTATTTGTTAGAGCTGTATCTGGTAGACAAGCCCATGAAGGTGAGTCGAAGAACAATTGTTTTGTCTATATTACTTTGGTTTGAAGTTACCACCTTTAGTGGAACCTCATTAAAACAGAAACTTGGTTATTGACATTTAAAATTTAAAGTCTCATTGTTTTATTTGTAGTTATAACAGCAATAATCGCGCGTGCAGTTTAAACAACTTAAAAACTTGGTCCAAAGTAATGAGAATTAACTGTACTTGTTTGTTAATCTTTATATACACCCTTCTCAACCTCTTCAGGTATATAAAGTTGCAAATGTGGTGTTTTCTAGAGGTAGCCGGCAGACAAGATGAGGAGTAAGTTGGAATAATTTTGGTATTTATAGTTATTGTCTATATTATAATCCTATAGCTTTTATAAAATGGATACAATAATTGTGGGCTATGAACTCTCTTGATTTCACAAGAAGATGTAGAGGAAACTTCTTCAATTTTTTGTTTCTAACTTTTTTTTACCTGAATGTAATTGATAAGGTACAAATTGGATCACATAGAATATAAACATAAGGCAACTAGATCAAATCCAAAAAAATAAATTATGTATGATGTTTTGATAACAGTGTTACTACAATTTTCAGGCAATCATTATAGCTCCAGTACTTTTATCTGAGAATAGTAACAATGCTGATGACACTTGAACATCACAAATTATTTATTTATTTGGATCTGATAATTTTTGTTGCCTCTTTTCTGAAAGTATTATTTTGGGATGACATTTCTTTGTTTTTATACTTGACCACATTGATTAACATAAGGAAAAAGTCTCTTTGTGAAGCTGAAAGTTGTTGTTATATCTTACCACATTTATCATGATTAATATCTACTAGTGATAATTATTCTGATAGAGAGAGAGAAGGCGTAAATCCGCAGGAGCTTTCTCTTTCTCGATCAGTTGAAATTTTCCCTTAATTTGACTACTTGATTTCATACATTTGTTCTATTTTTTTTGTTTAATATTAAAAACCATGTTTCAGTTTTTAAAACCCTCTTGGATACTAATCTTGACTTAATTATGTTCACTCAAAGTCTGACATAAAAAAAATGATGTCTCCCCTTATTAAAAATAGAGTCTCTGGAATTTAAAAAATTTTAGAAAGTTTTCTTTGGAAATTTTTACTTTTTGAAAAAACACACACAAGGTATCAGAACCAAATTAATGTAAGTGCATTTTATGTTATGTTTTAGATTAACAGTGTTGTTTACTGATATGCCATGTGTAATTCATTTATTCAAATTTTGTCTAGATACCTTTAGACTCTTAGCTACAATCCAAATATTATCTCTTATATCATTAAAAAAGTTGAGTAAATAACCATGTTCTATATACCTACTGTGTTGTTTGACAGAGCTGTATCCGGCAGACAGGCTCCAGAGGATGGTGAGTTGTCTTCTACATGGTGCTATATTCCACTTTATAAACACTAACTTGTACTTCATTATACTAAGCTCACTTTTTTAGATTCTTTTATATATGACTATCACCAATTGTTACAATGATATGTCTGTGGTGTGTTATAGATGTGACTGGACGACAGGATGAGTAAGACCTTATATACATTTATGTGGTGGTATATATCAACATCACTTGTAACAACATCGCTATAACAACATCACTTGTAACAACATCACTTGTAACAACATCACTTGTAACAACATCACTTGTAACAACATCACTTGTAACAACATCGCTATAACAACATCACTTGTAACAACATTGCTATAACAACATCACTTGTAACAACATCACTTGTAACAACATCACTTGTAACAACATCGCTATAACAACATCACTTGTAACAACATCGCTATAACAACATCACTTGTAACAACATCACTTGTAACAACATCACTTTTAGCCAATATTATGTTTGAAAAATGGGCACAACCTATGACTTTAAACATGTGACTTTAGAAGATAAGGCCTATAGATTAGAAATAAAAGGTAACACACGACCAAATCAAATTATTGAAATATCTGTGACATTTTGGTAACAATGCTGTTCCGACTTTAGAATTGTGATGTTCTTACCAAAATGCTGTAAGAATTGGGGCTTCTATTTCAAAGTCCAACAGTATATAGGAATCTATGGATGTAAGGGAGAGGTATTCAACTTTTATTATAATCAGTATATCTTTATTCTTTCTTTCACTCTTTTCAGAAATTGCATCTTTATATAAGGGATTTGAATGTTAGAAATCAAATGTAGCGAATTTATTCTGCTTTGCTTGCACAGACTTGATGAAAGAGATGTGCCTTCCTGACTCTGGGTTGATCTATAGACACTCAAAAATGTGAACAAGACACACCTATTTCAGAAACAATGAGAGAAAATGGTTTAGAAAAGATGATGATAAGAAGACCTCCAATGAGTTGCCTAGAAGGGATCAAGGAATCTACCAGAAGTTCACTAGATTTTCCATATAGTAATTAAAATTTAATTCAACTTGATAGACAATAGCAACAACCTTGTAAATTACATTGGTTATCCCAAGATAATATATAAAAATACCAATAAATCTTCAGAGAAAAGTCCTGAAGGACGCTGTTTGCAAAACATCACGTATCATTTATTAATCTCGATTTGGTCTTATTACTTGGAGTTCTAATAAAGAATCCAAGTTGTGGTTCATCATTTCATTTATTACCATATTTAGAACTAGGGATTCTATGGAAAATTAAAAATTTTCACAAATCTAATTAATCTTTTACAATTATTTATTAAGTTTGCAGAATTTCTATGATACAAAATGGTTCAGATTAAAAGTTAATTAAAATTAAACTACAAGTTGAGCTGAAAGATTTTTAAAAGGTATTAAATTTATGTTTAAAAGTAAAGTTTTATGATGAATGAAACTTCAAGCCATCTATTAGCATGTATTTCAAAGAGGTAGAAAATGAATTTGCCAGAACCCTCTTTTTCAACCAATTTGTGAAAATCTCATCAAAATTTTACTGATTTTCTTTAATAGAGAAATTTTTGACTTTTTAAAAGGTAAACCATGTTATATTCTAAATTCTTAATTTTTTAGCCTTCTTTGTTTTTCCTGGGGAAATTATCTTCTAATATTATTGTTAAAATATATCTTGTGGTGTTGCTGTCATATTGTCAATATATACAACATTGATATGAATTTGGATTACATTATTAAAATAAGGCTACCACTAATGCTGATAAAAGTCATAGCCCATGATTTCCTGATTGTGCTTTCAGAATATCCTAGAGCTGATGGAAAATGAACTGGCTATTTTATCTTTAGTCTGACCTAATTGTCTTTGAATTCAGTAGTCATCTGGATGTAGTCCTACACTTGGTTTGCAATAGAATAAATAACTTTAAGAGATAACAGTTCAACTTGAATAAAATTGGTGTTCTTTTTTATTAAACATGATTTATCATTTTTTTCAGCTACCACCTGAGTTAAAGCCATTTGATATTTTTGACATGTGTATAAATAGCTACTAAAAATGAGATACATTGCTTCCATGATGCTAGATTTTTGAAAAATTGTGGCCAATACATGCTTCATCTGGAACACTGTTATTGCTAGACCAATTTTGATCAAACCTAACTATACATTTAGTTTGAAATTAAATTCTATAAAAACATATTTTATGCACAGTTTCATATAATGGTTCAAATCATAATACATATTAAGAGATGGAAATATAATAGTAGCTCTATTTTCTCATTGATATGAAAACTGGACATCCATGTCCCTCAGACATTGTCCATTTTAGATAGTTAAATAATTAAAATAAAAAATTTTTTAAATGATTATTTACAGAATTTAAGGAGCCACAAATCTCTAACACACCTGAATGCTATTCTGTTTTCACCTACTATTTCCCCTTCCCACCAAACTCCAGAAGATATATCATCCTTTTTTTTTGTAAATCTATATTGAATAAGGTAATGATGTTGTACATTGATGTACAATAATATACCACCATGAGACCACTGTCACACTCTTGCTAGAGAGAACCTCTCTATTAAGGACAGTTCTTATTTCCAATATATCACCATTTAAATAGATATCCTTTACAAAGATGTTATACTGTAAAACTCACATTTGAGGTCAAGCTGGCAATTTGTCTTTTATGGCAAATTCTTTCTAAATCTCTGTGTGTTTCTTCTAATAAAGATCATAATTCTATAGATAATATAGTCCTATTATTGTGTTCAGAGGTACAACTGGAAAACAACATGAAGGTGGGTATTGCTTATCTCCACTACATCTCTAACAACATAGTTGTCCTTTAATAGCTATCTTATTCTTCTTGTTCCTCTTCATACAGTCTAACTTCTTTAATTTAACACTTCATGAAATCAATTCGGGTGAATTAAAGTTGGTTAAATTATAGTAATTTAAAGTAGATAAGCTGATTAGTAAATAAAATATTGGTTGAATTAAATCAAGTGCTGAATTATATTTGATTGAATTAAAAATAGGTTATATTGAAAATATACTTTCTATTCAAATTATTTATTCATCATGTATTTTAAAGACACAGAGTCACACTATAGCATAAATGTCTGCAAAAACATAAGAAAGGTATATATATTGGAGTTGAAAAGGAGCACTTTCAAGTGATATCACAACTTCCACCCATTTGGTGTAATTTAGTCAGTTTGTACACTTCCTTTTTATGTGGATTAATTCGTTTTTCATAATTCTGTGGATATTCAAATGATGATGTGGCTTTCCCAAAAGTGGTGTATTTTCAAATTTTATAAAAGATTGAGTTATTGTTCAAATATAAACCAATAATATTTTCATTATAAATATTATTTTGCATCTATTTTGATGAGAGAGGTAGTCTTGCTCTTTTTATATATTAATATCCCTCCAGAAAATTGTCATTTATATTAATATTTTATTTTGATGAAAAGCAATCCTGAAAAAGTCTTCAAATACAAAGGCATATATTTTGCTGTAAAAATATATATTTTCAATATTTCTAACAAGGTAACAAAACGACATCCAAATATGTGAAGTATGCACAACGTTTGAATGTGTGGTTTTGTTACTTTATGCTTCAAGGCTATAATCCAAAATGTATTCATCATATCAATATTTCTGATTGTAAAGTGGGCCAATATGAGTATTAGTAAATAAATCTATCTTTATACCAATAATATGCCTTTTAATAAATAGCTATTTCAAATTACAACAAAATACATTAGATATTAAAAAGTTTTTCAAAAGCCTTAAATAAGGCCAAGCATTTATAAAACAACCCCTTAAGGGATAACAATTTTTATTTAAATTACAGATGGTGTTTATTTATAGTCATTTGATTAAAGAGACTATACTGTAGTTTTAGAAGTTACATAAAAAACCTTTGAATAAATTAATTTTTTTCTTTCCACAAAAAAATGTTCCATTTAAGTTGAAGGCCAATAAAGGACTGAGTGCTCTACTGATTTTCAAAATAAAAATGTTCAATATTGTCCATGCACTATAATCGAGCACAATATTGTATTATTTGTTGACATATTCATGTTGGATGCTTTAGAGGCAGTATCTGGAAGGCGGTCTAAACGGTAAATATTGTTTTACATACACAAATAGAAACTACATTAAATTATAAATGTTTTTTAAATTACAACTTGAGAAAATACAAGAAAATAAGACCTAAGACAAAAAACTATTTTTCCTTATCTGTTATCTTGTTTAAACACTTGATAACAGTACTATTTAAGAACTTGCTGTGATATTTTTCTCATTTATTCTTTTGTCTGATGGTGACAATGCTGTTGCCGAAACGTCCTACACTATTAAATTATTTGGATTAGGTCTTATTTTCTTGTAATATAATCTATAATCCAAATTGTGCTTTATCAGCTCAAGAAGATATTTATGTATATTGAAGATTTATCACAAAAACAAAGAAGAGCCTAAATATATTATTTGTCAAGCTTCATAACTGGTCAATAATATTTTAATATGAAAAAGAAAGATCACCTCTATCTTTTGTCAAAATATGTGACCTTTTTACTGTCTCTACAAATTAGCAGTATCGGTTTAGTGGCAAAGCCACTACACCGTGTTAGGTAAACACAGAAATTCATCTAGAGACCATTCTTCCAAATATGGCCTTCAGTCCATGGTTGGCTTAGATTTAATGGGATCCACAATTTCACGAAAGTTTCAGAATTTACAAAAGTGATGGGCAGTTAACAATTTTCCTGGAGTATATAGATCTATGCAAGTAAGGTGTTATCTACCGTCATAATTGGTGCAAAAAATGCCCATCTTTTGACCATCACAGATATTTCAGGTCAGTGACAAATTTTAACATAGAAATGACCAGGCTTTTTGTGGTTAATGTTGCAGTCTTGGGCACACAAAAATCCACCATATATTTCACATACTATAATAAATATTTCTTGGGAATATTGGAGAAAGACTTGGTCGCTATAAAACATGCAATATAGTTTTGCTCTTACTTGTAATAGAATGAAGTAATTTCACCATAGAAAAATTCCTGTGTTTTGGCAGGAGTGAGGAACATGTAGAAGGCAGGCAACATGGTAAGTTTCTTTTTATTTATTGATGGTTGTGGTTTGGTGGAAAGAGAGATATTTTCTTAGAGAACATTTATTTGGGTGTGGGGTTTGGTAGTGGACCAGAGAATGGTATTGGATATGTGACATTGAAGACTGCCTGCAGTTGGTGAAAATAGAGGGTAAAAATTGATTACAGCCATCCTCTGAATAATTTCTCTCTTCACACATAGTCTATTTTACCCCTACTATTATTATAAATAGTTTAAGAAATTAATATAACTTCAACCTCCAGCAACCTTACAACAATCGAATGTTATATAATATAAGAGGATGCTACAAGATATGAGGCTTATATAAAAGTTTTATGAAGCACTAGCGCGCCATCTGTTATCAAAATACAAAGCTATTATAGACGCGTAAGATTCTTTTTAAAAATAAAATAATTTCTACTGCCCTTACTGCAATGGAAAATTCACCACTGATGAGCCAGGCCCTCCCATTAATTTTTCCATTGCAGTAAGGGCAGTAGAAATTGTTTTATTTTTAAAAGAATCTTACGTGTCTATAATAGTTTCATATTTTGATAAAATAGTTTACATAATTCTTTCTGTAAACTGGAGTAGTTACAAGTCTGTAGTCACACTGAACTGTTTTGTAAATACTGTGGCGGTTCTCTGAATATATGCCAATTTGTCCATTTTGTCCCCTTTAGAACCCTTCAAATTTGTAATGTGGGCTTTATACTATTATGTACAAAAATCAGATAATACATATAATTGCCAACACAAAAATGATTTTCAGAATATATAGCACCATTTTTTTGTTACAAATTAATGACCTTGAACATTTTTTTTTTATCATAAAGGAGGAATTTCTTGAAATACAGCAGAGCCTCTCTCTAAAGGAAAAACCTAGTTGGAGAGACAGAATGTCATTTTCAGAGGTGTCTTCTGGCAAGAGTTTCCTCTCGTGAAAATTCTAGTGAATATTTTGAAAAAAAAATCGAAAAGATTTTTTTGTGGTCCAAAATTATATATTAAATATATTTTGTCTCTTTATAAGCTCACTTCTAATCTTAAACCTTTGATTGGAGTTGTTTCAGATGAGGTTACTGGACGGCAAGCAGAGGAATCTTCTGGAAGGCAGGGTGAAGAAGTTTCTGGAAGACAGGCTGAGGAGGAAGTTTCTGGAAGACAAAATGAGGAGGTTTCTGGAAGACAAGCTGAGGAGGAGGCGTAAGTCAGAATTAATAAATACTTCAACATGATCAAAATCAGAAAAAGAACATAACATATACTGTGAACCTCTCTTGGGAGTTACTTTTCTTGGTAGTTTTTCAGTCTTAGGAGTCAATTATTAGTAGAACAATTTTTTTTTCTAATAATTTATTCAATTATATTCAATCTCTGTTTAATTTGTCAACCTTTTTCTTGTAAGTACATTTTTGCTTGGAACCAAATGGAAACTCCCAAGACAGCTTCAATTGTGTCTATTTATACAGTGGAAATATACATTATAACATTTTCCTTTATAATAGCAACATAGTGATAACTTCGTAATTCTAAGGTCTCAAGTTTTAAGTACCAATTATTTTAACGGTTGTTATATAAAAACAACTAGAGAGAATGAAATCTTTGTCCAAAGTAATGTTATATTGAGATTTAATTGTATTTTTAAATGCTTATTTGATTATTAATTCTTCATTTAGAAGTGATGTTTCTTTTATTTGACCATAATATAAAGCAACAATTAGAGCAGAAGGCTTTTCAGCAGGCTTAAATTTATCTAGTGGAACTTAATTATATAAAAAAAATCTTTTTAAAAAGCAGTTTGTTTATAACATTCTGAAGTAGCACAATTTTATTTAATCCAATAAATTTTAACTCTGTTTATAGAATCAACATGATCATAAATCTTCAAGTGGTATTGTTATATTGAGATTAGACTATTTTTTTACATTAAATTAAATACAGATTCATGCCAGTTAGGCATAAATTAATTATAAGACAAAAATGGCAAGTCTACATATAAGAAATAAAATTATTAAGCACGAGAATGTTCATTTTACAAATACACAAACTTTCTACTGTCCTTTTTGCGATAAAAAAAGTACCCTGGGGACTTAAATTGCCAAAACCATATGGTGGATTCACCACTGATGACCAAGCCCTCCCACAAATTTTCATCAGTGTAAGGACACTAATTTTTTGTTTGTTTATTTGTTAAAAAAACATTTATGCTAAATGATTTTATTTCTGAGATTCTAGTCTGCTTATATATTTATAGATTTTCAAATCAGTAATCTCTATATCTCTAACCTGATATGTGTGATAGAGTCTCAGGCAGACAAGCCCATGAAGGTGAGTTAAATCTATTTTTTACTCACATATGTTGAAAGGGTTATATAATTCTAATTTGAAGATTATGACTATTACAAAAATTTTTCCAGTTGATCTACAATAATTTGTAAAATATTTTAAAATGTTTGTGCAATTATATGATCAAGAGGGAGCAATCCCTCTAAATTAAAAAAAAAGCCTTTTTCTTTCACAGATCTGGGTACCT
>CP092873.1:93520099-93552892 GCA_030710605.1 Cordylochernes scorpioides
CATTAAATAACATTAAGGAAAAAGTCTCTATTCAGGCAACTGAAATTTGCTGATAAATCAGCCATTTATCATAATAATTATATCTACTATCATTCTAAAAATTAACTACTGTTTTTTTTTCTATAATCCAAATTGCAGCTTATCATTATACTTGAATTGTTGAATAAATACAAACTACTATGTTCTATATACCTACTGTGTTGTTTGACAGAGCTGTATCCGGCAGACAGGCTCCAGATGGTGAGTTGTCTTTTATAAAGTATCACCACTTTAAAAATGTACAAGTTGTAATTTATTACCCAAATTTCCCTCCTTTAGTTTCTTTAATATGAGACTATCAGCAATTGTAACCATGGTATGTCTGTGGTGTTTTCCAGAAGTGGCTGGGCGACAGGAGGAGTAAGACCTTATATACATTCACATTTTTATGTATATACATATACATCAAATATAGGAAATTTGTGCAATATACTTTTATAAAAAATTGAGAACCAATCACAATTAGTTTCTTCATTACAACTGAGAGTGAGCACAGGAGGGCAAGATTTACATAATGATGGCTATTTATGCTTTGAATTGGGATATGCAATATTTAAATAATATATGATGGCTGTGTATACTTGATTTGGGATATGCAAGATTTACATAATGATAGCTTTTTATACTTGATTTGGAATATGACAGAATTTCTATGGGATATATATTCTTCTGTTGATACTGTTATTGTTTTTTTTTCCATATGAGTAATTTGAAGATGAATCTTTCTGACTGAATGGTATATTACAGTTTTGGCAGGTAGGGATTTCTAGAAAGAATATATAGCTGGTATTTATGACATGCTGATATAAATATGAGTGATTTTAGGTCCTTGGTTTTGATATTGTAGATAAATAAAGAATCAAAGATCACTCATATACATCAGCATGTCAGGAATACCAGCCATATATTCAATCTAGAAAGCCCTATAGCTGCCACTACTGTAATATACCATCCAAGTCAGAAAAATTGATCCTTGAATCTCTCATATTGAAAAAAAGGAACAGTATCAACAGGAGAATAGATATCCCAGAGCAATTTTGTCATACCCCATATCAAGAATAAAAAGCCATCATTATGTAAATTTCACACTCCCATTATCGCTCTCAGTTGTAATTTGGCCCATTGAAGAGCAAGAGCTTGAAAGCTTGCAGTGTTTTGTAATAAATACATACATACAGTAGAACCTCCCTGTAAAGAACACCTAATTGCAGAGCCAAACAGTCATTTAGGGAAAGGTGTCCTCTTATCCGGAAAGGTGCTAAATTAAAAAAAGGGTAATTTTACAAATGAAAACTGTCCTTTGTAGAGAGGTGTCAACTAGCGGGGGTTCACTAAAGAGAGGTTCTACTGTATATATGCATTTTTCGAACCTCACTATAGCATCACTTGGCCCAAGACTATGTGGTTAAAGTATTTAGGTCAAGTTTCAAATTATTAAATTATTAAAAATCAATTTAAATGAACAGAAAATAATATATATGCCTAATTTAAGGAGCCATAGATCTCTAAACCACTTTTTAAACTCACTTTTGCCCCTTTTGAAGGTGGCATCTTCAATTTTTGATATATAAATAGGATGAGGTTTAGATATTGTAGATATAGTGTAAGAATATAATTTATACTACAGAATAGCCAACTTGAAAGGATACTCTTGCTAGAAAACACCTATAAAGGATAATTTTAATCTTCAAAATTGCTATTTTTACTAACTAGTAATCTATTGTAAGAAGACACCTCCCTCTAAAGAACACTCTGGCTCTACAATTAGATGTCCTTCATATAGAAGTTCTACTGAATTCCTCACAATTTGGCCTAGCTGACAACTAGTCTTTGGTTGCAAATTCTTGAAAAACAGTGTATCTTGTAACACACATATCCTAGTTCTCTGAGTAATATAGTTTTATTGTGGTGTTCAGAAGTGTATCTGGAAGGCAACATGAAGGTGGGTATGGTGTAGCTGATGTTAATTACCTTTCTGACAAAATGGGAGTCTTATGATAGTTAGCTATCTTATTCCCCTTTATTTAGTTTAACTTCTCCAATTCAACACCCCATTGAATTAGAATTTTAGGTTGAACTAAAGTCAGTGTTGAATTATAGTTGGTTAAATTAAATAGGCTAATTGAAAATGTAAAATTGCTTGAATTATAGTCTGTTGCTCCACCAAGCAACATCGTTACTTTACTCCAACCCTTGTTAAATGGTTAATTAGGTTAATTTTTTATCATGCACAATTATTTTTATTTGGCTTCATTTGTTTCTCATAATCTTGGAGCCATTTAATTAAGATATAGCTTTGGCAAAGGTGATTCATCAAATTTATGATAAAGATTGTGTATTAGCAAAAAGTCCAAGAACAACAGAGAATCATAAAAGTAACTTTTCTCAGTTGTTCTTGGACTATTTGCTATTTATCTAAAGAGATTATTATTTTGACGAAAATATTGTGTATTATTATCATTTTTGCATTTATTTTGATAGGAGAGTTAGCTTTTTCTAATAATATCGTCTCAAGAAAATTGCCATATATATAATATTTTTATTTATATTAATCTTTAATCTATGAAATAATGTAAATTATGTTTAAATAAGTCTTCAAATAAAAATTCATATATAGTGTAAAGAATTATTTTCTTATAATATTTCTTATTTAAGTTAAAAAAAAATAAGATAACATCCAAATAAATGAATTATATATGACATTTCAGGAACAACATTGTTATCAAGCCCCCACACATAGTTATTTTCATTTGGATATGTTCTAATCTAATACCCTTATTGTACCTTATCATATCAATACCTCTTATGTTAGTGCACAATATTGCTAAATAAATCAATTTTTAAACCCATGTTTTTTTAAATAGCTTTTTTATTTATGCCCCAAAGTACATGAAAATACATTTTAAAAAGCCTTACAGTCAGACTTCCTTAAATCAACCCTTAAGGGATTACAATCTTCAGTTAAAGTTGGGGTTGAAATATATTCAGTTAAATTTTTAAAAAGGCTGATTGGAATTTAAAAGTATATAATTGAATAAAAGTAGGTATTGAATTACATTCAGTTGAATTAAAGAGGGTAAACTGTTGTTTAACAATATACATAAAGACCTTTGTAAAAAATTATACTTTTGCTTTCTGTGGAGGCAAAAGACCACTAAATGACCAAACCTTTTAGTAAATTTTAAAAATAAAAATGTTCACTATTGTCCATTCACTATAATCGAGCATAATATTGTATTATTTGTTAACATATTCATGCTGGATGTTTCAGAGGCAGTATCTGGAAGGCGGTCAAAACGGTAAGTTGTATTTAATGTTATATACAGTAAAATTCCTCTATTGTGAACCCAAAGGGGACTTTCGGTTCACTATAGCCACAAGGTTGGCTATTTTTTACTTAATAGTGGTCACTTTGTTTTAATTCCCTAAATTCATCAATTTAGTTACATTAATGGTGAATAATAAAATAAATCATTTTATGATAAGTATTTATCATTAGCATACATGTACCTCTATGTCTAATTTAAAAATCAAGACAAACTCTATGCAAAGTTTCATCAATTATATATTCAAAGATATAAAATTATTTTAAAACATATCGTTACCATATTATAATATAACAAAGTTTACTTGAAAAAATGGCTTTAATACCTTGTTGCTTCAAAGCGCTCTTCAACAATTACCCCTTTCAAAAAAAGTTAATACATGTTTTTCTTTCATTTCTTGTTTCCACATATTTTTCTAAAGTTTAGATTTTTGTTTGGCTTTCAAAATTGCTAGCTTCAAAATAACCATAGTTCATGGCATAAAAATAATGTTGCATCATTGGTCCATTTTTCATTTAAGTTAAACTAGCTCTCGATATAGAATGCTTCTCTTATATATATATATATATAAAGGGCATATTTACACATACTATGGCAAACAAAGTTGGGGTTGATTCCTCCTTGTAGAAAATTTAAATTGCCTCTTCTATTTTTATCTCCTATAATAGAAAAGTTATATTTTCTTATTTTAATATGTTGTGAAATTTTGCCTGCATTGTTTTACTTTGGAAAGCATTGATAATAGCTTTTTTTCTTTATTTTGGGAAGTCATTTGCATTTTTTTTCAATTTCAACAGATGCTAAGTTATTCTATATATTGAAAATATAATATGTAAAAATTTATAAACCAGGCTGCAAAAATTGAACGCAAATGTAAACAAACAACACCACTAAATTTATTGTTTTGAAATCGAGATCTGTGAGGTAAAGCATGCTTAAAATTTTGTTGTTTTAAAATTTATTGATCTCAAATTTAAGTTCATTATTAGCCTTGTATTTCAAATAAATAATAGAATTTATTCTTTTGTAACTTAAAATTAAGTTGATTAAAAGGGTAGTTATTTATTTTAACAATCTCAAAGATCATTATATCAATGGTTTTTTTTAATGAAATGGAATTGGTAATTATGATAGGTTCAATATATATCCTGGGTTTGTATTATTACAGGGTTATACTGTATATATAAAGAAATATTCATAAAATTTATAAATGTTTTTAGTTACAAATTAGGAAAAAAAAACTTTTTTTGTAAGATGAACATTAGATTTAATATGCACAACAAGAAATTATTTAAAGTTTAAATAGAAAAGTCTGGTATTGATGGGGTTAACCAAATATTATTTAACAATCCAAAATGAATTGTTTAGTTGATTTTTGTTCCATTAGATGGCGTTCTGCTATCTAAAATGCTTGTGTGAGTGTTCAGAATATGCCTTTTTATTACCTTTTGAATAATAAAAAAAAGATCACCTCTAAATGGCAAAAACTCAGCACAATTTATTATCTGTTTATACAAAGTAGCAGAATCTGTATAGTGAGAGAGACACTACACCATATTTGGTAAATATACAACACTCATCTGGAGACAATGATTTCAATCTATGGCCTTCTTCAGTCCAGGGTGTGCTTTGATTTCATTGGGTCCACAATTTTATGAAAGTTTCAGAATTGAGACAATCATTTAGCAACTTTCTTGGAGTATATTTATCTATAAAATTTAAGGTATTCTCTACTGTCATAATTAATACATAAAATACATCTATTGATATCTTAGATGATTCAGATGAATAAAAATTTTAAGAAAAGGTGCCTATTATTTTTATTGTGGTCACTGTTTCGGCTCAAGACTCACAAAGTTCCTCCTTCCCTATATCACATATTATCATAAATATTAATTGTGTAATATTGAAAAAAAAAGACTTAAGACTATATGCAATGTAGATTTTCTTTTACTTGTAATAGAATAAACCTATTAGACTACAAATAAATAACTGTTGTGGCAGGAGTGAGGAGCATGTAGAAGGCAGGCAACATGGTAAGTGTCTCTTTATAGAGAAATGTACTCTATTAAGATTCTACAATATAAATATCAAATTATTTTTAAAAACCTTTTCGCCGCCAAAATTGATATATTAATTATTTTCACCATTTTTTTTAAAGAGAGCCCACAAACTTATAATTTTACACCTGTTCTTTGTAGAAATCGAAGAAGGAGTTTCTGGGAGACAGGCTGAGGAGGAAACTTCTGGAAGACAGAATGAGGAGGTTTCTGGAAGACAAGCTGAGGAGGAGGCGTAAGTACGGATTCTGATAAAATACCTCAACGGGTTTAAAATTATAGAGAGAACATAAATATAAACACCAAACCTGTCTTTTGGGAGTCACCTACATAACATTTTTTCTTGTCTTATTTGTGGTTATTGTTAATTTTTAGCCAGAACCATTTGTTTATCTACTAGTTTTGTCTTCTTAGCCTTTTGAGTTTGTCAACCCATTCATTTCTAAATTTTTTAGCAGCCTAAAAAGGTGAGATGCCAAATATGCTATATTAAAAGCATCCTTGATTGTGCTTAATAGGAATAGTTTTAGGTTTATTGTTTACCTTTCTTAGAAGTCAACCTGCTTTGTAAGTGCATTTTTAGCTTTGGGCAAGCTAGATATAGACAGGTTTTACTGTGTCTATTTATACAATGAAACCACACATTATAACAGCCTTTCTTATAACAGCAACATTGTTATGACATCATAATTATAAAGTTCCAAATTTGTACGTACAATTGTTTTAACCATGGTCATAGCAACAACTAGAAGCAATAACATAGAATGTTGGTCCCACATAATGTTATAGTGAGGAAAAACTATTTATATGTTTTTCAATTGAAAAGACTTCATTGATTAGCAAAAGGTTCTTTTATTTGGCCGTAATATAAGGAAAGTTTTAGAGGAAAGGGTCTTTGACAGTCCTAACAACTTGTTTATAGCATTCAAAGGTGCCAAGTTTATAGAATCCAATAATTCAAACCCTGGTCATAAAATCAATATTTACTCTTCCCATTCAGATGCGATTTTAGTGTTGTAGTAGTATTAGTTGATCTTAGCCAAAAGGCCGAGAAGAGATTTTAGTGTAGAGTGGCAAATGTTTAGAAGAATATTCTTCATGGTCAAACCTTGGTATAACATCACCTGGGACCAAGACTTTGATATTACAAGAAAATATGGAAGATGGAATTTTTCTAAATCTGAAAAGGCTATCAAAAGACTGATATTATTTTAATATCATAGTGTTGTTATAAAACGATAAGAATGGTTAAGGAGAAAAGATTTTTTATTCAAATGAACTTGTGACAAGCTTTCGGGCAGTCACGCCCTTCAACAGGTAATTAAAATAAAAGGAACAATTGACTATAAAATAGAAAACAAACTGAGCTTTAAACAAAGATGATACAACTGCAGCCTGGCCACGAGAAAACGTGAACTCGTGAAAGTAATGTGAGGTTTAGGGGGCAAGGGTTTATCTGGTTTTTAAGTTAATACATATGTCATGATATTGTTTAGGTAAATCTATATGTCGATTATTTACCTAAACAATATCATGACATATGTATTAACTTAAAAACCAGATAAACCCCTGCCCCCTAAACCTCACATTACTTTCATGAGTTCACGTTTTCTCGTGGCCAGGCTGCAGTTGTATCATCTTTGTTTAAAGCTCAGTTTGTTTTCTATTTTATAGTCAATTGTTCCTTTTATTTTAATTACCTGTTGAAGGGCGTGACTGCCCGAAAGCTTGTCACAAGTTCATTTGAATAAAAAATCTTTTCTCCTTAATCATTCTTATCGTTTTATACAATCTATGGAGAAAGTTTTCAAGTAATTTTATTATAGTGTTGTTATATTGGGGAACTTAAAACTTGTGTGACCTTAGAACATTATAACTTGATTGTTGTTAGAAAGAGGTTTTTATAACAAGGTGTCACTGTACTTATATATTATCTCATAACGGTTTCTCTATATATCTCTAACCTGATATGTGTGATAGAGTCTCAGGCAGACAAGCCCATGAAGGTAGGCTAAGTCTGATTTTTACTTACATGTGTTGTAAGCGTGATATAATTCTAACTTGAAAATTACACCTATTATAAATTTGTTTTCTTTAATCTTTATGAAATTATTAATTTATTTTTAAGATTTCGTGTAAATAATTGATAGAGAGGGAGCAATCTCTAAGTATTTTGAAGAAAAAAATGTTTTTCTTCTACAGATCCATGTTCAGTTGAAACTTTTTGAGAGGACACTTTTCTGGGGCAATCTCTTTATAAAGGACAGATTCCATATTCAAAATTTCAATTGTTACTGATAAGTAACTCTATGGTATGAAAATAATTCTCTTTAAAAGATACATAGGCCTGCAACTAGTTGTTCTATACATGGAGGTTCTACCATATCTCTCCACTTTTTATAAGAGACCTATTACTTTAATTTGTCTATTTTATCAGAATATTCTAATCAATTCAAAATAGATGTCACAGCATTGTATGTCTAACTCAAAGGTGTTTTCTAGAGGTGGCCGGAAGACAAGACGAGGAGTAAGGCCATTTTTTATTAAAATTTACTCATATGCATGGAAAAAGTGGCAAGGTTTTATCCTTTCTGTCCTAAAATAATAGAAATATGAAAAAAATTAAATTAGGTATATATTTAGCAAACATTTTTTTATTTTGTATTACATCTTCAGACCTGTATAAGAAGTATTTAGATTGATTCTCAAATATATACTAATGGTGCATTATATTTGTAATGAAATGTTGTCCCCTCAGATTCTTTGAGGATTCATAAAAATCATGTTTTCAAAAAAACTGGAATTACAGGATGTTTCCAAAATATTACTTTAAAAATATTTTTTTTCACATTTTTTTTATATGCTGGGACAGAAGGTTGCTGGATGAGCTGCTGAGTGGTCATAAATGGATCTCTAATTGTAAAATTATTTCCATATAATCACTAAAAGTCAACCTTTACTTGTGATGGACACTAACGACAAAGTAACTAATTTTAAATTTATTTCGAAAAGGATATGATAATCTGTGTGATTAATCTCACCAACTGTGAAATAAACTCTAGTATTTTCTATTGAGGAATGTAAAAGCTAACTATCTATTTTTACTATTATTGGAAGAAACAAAGATATATTTGAATTCTCTAAAATTTGTACACCTTATTTAATTCAATGTCGGAAGAGATCAATATTTTTATTGATTTAAACTCTGTGTTCAATTAAATAGGTTACATTTTATTGTATATCTATCAATTATATTCATATCCTTTGTTGTTTCTTCAATTGTCTTGCATGCAAATAATTGTTATGATGATATCAAAGTGAAATGAACATTTCCTTACTAATTCAAGGGTCTATTTAACAGCACTTCAAGTTGGAGTTTAATGTTACTGTCCTCAACTTAGCATAAATAAACAGGTGTTGTTGCAAATTTATTCCACGAATATGTCTAATTTTACAAGTGAAACAGTGTAATAACCTCAAATTTTATGGCCATACTGTAGTCACAAGGATCTAATGAATCTAACATCCTTAGAATCAGCATTTTCTGTTCTTGTTAGAGTATTTATAATGTTAAAAAACACTGAATATTTTAAGATAGAAACATTTCTCTCTATTTCTATTTATGCCCCACTCTTTTTAATATTGACAGTATACACTCAAAGTTGGAGATTTTTGCTAAAAATTTCAGAATATGCCTTAAAAATAGAATACATTTTATGTTATCTATATATATAAAAATGAATGTTTGTTGGTCCGTCCGTAAGTGATAATCTTCTACATCGCTCAACCGATCGTGGTGAAACTTTGGGAAGTTGTTTAGTATACTACCGGGATGGTTTCTGGCTAATTACTCTTTAGAAATAACCTTTCGTTGCATTTTTATTTACAATAAAACGTAAATTCACTCGCAATCAGCGCCCCCTCGCGGCAGGCGTATGGCCTGAAATAGCCTCGCATGAGCGTATTTGTAACGTCAAGCTTAGCCTATAGGTTAGGTACACAGCTTTGTACCACCCACAACCTAGGTTCGAGGCTCAGCGTGGGTGTTTTTTTTTTTCATTTCTTTTATATTATTGTAGCAAATTATTAAAAATATTATTTTATTTAAAATGTAGGCTTTTTAAAATAAAAATTAACATAAACAATTTTTAAATAATATTTATAACAAACCTAGGTTCGAGGCTCAGCGTGGGTGTCTTTTTTTTATTTTCATTTCTTTTATATTATTGTAGCAAAGTCTTTTTTTACAGCATTATTATATTTTAATTGGTTTATTTTAAAAATGTTTGTTATGAAGGCTCTATGTAATACTATTTAGAGCACATTTTACATTTTAAACACCTAAGCACCCCTCTTTTTAATATTGTAGCAAAGTATTAAAAGTATTATTTTATTTTAGATGTTTGCCATGAAACTTGGGGAAGTTGTTTAGTATACTACCGGGACGATTTCTGGCGAATTATTTTAAAATAATATTTATAACAATAATTATAGCAAATTTTAAGACATATTTTTAAATTCTGTGTTTGTGCATATATAAATATTTTACAAAAATTGTGAGAACGTTCTATTAGAATATCTCAAAAACAAAAAACAATACATATAACAAGTTCACTGACATTTATTAATGCAGTGATTATAAAGGGCTATATTATCTATATATATAAAAATCACTTTCAAATTTTAACGTAACGTTCCATTCTCAATCCCGTAGGGCTTTAGATCAGCTAAAACATTTTTATCTTTATAAGTGGATATTAACTTTACTGTACTGAATAGTTTAGTATAATATTAATTTAACATATTACAACTTAGCCACAGCAACGCGTGGCCGGGTTCGCTAGTATTCTATATACAATATATATAAATAAACTGTTGAAACCACAACAGCATGAGTAAATCTCTAACTTAGTGTATTTGTTAGAGCTGTATCCGGTAGACAAGCCCATGAAGGTGAGTCGAAGAACAATTGTTTTGTCTAAGTGTTATTATTATATATTACTTTGGTTTGAAGTTACCACCTTTAGTGGAACCTCATTAAAACAGAAACTTGGTTATTGACATTTAAAATTTAAAGTCTCATTGTTTTATTTGTAGTTATAACAGCAATAAGCGCGCATGCAGTTTAAACAACATAAAAACTTGGTCCAAAGTAATGAGAATTAACTGTACTTGTTTGTTAATCTTTCTTTATATACACCCTTCTCAACCTCTTCAGGTATATAAAGTTGCAAATGTGGTGTTTTCTAGAGGTAGCCGGCAGACAAGATGAGGAGTAAGTTGGAATGATTTTGGTATTTATAGTTATTGTCTATATTAAAATCCTATAGCTTTTATAAAATGGATACAATAATTGTGGGCTATGAACTCTCTTGATTTCATAAGAAGATGTAGAGGAAAATTCTTCAATTTTTTGTTTCTAACTTTTTTTTACCTGAATGTAATTAATTGATAAGGTACAAATTGGATCACATAGAATATAAACATAAGACAACTAGATCAAATAAAAAAATAAATAAATTATGTGTGATGTTTTGGTAACAGAGTTGCTACAATTTTCAGGCAATCATTATAGCTCCAGTACTTTTTTCTGAAAATAGTAACAATATTGTTACTTAAACATCACAAATTATTTATTTATTTGGATCTGATAATTTTTGTTTCATCTTTTCTGAAGGTATTATTTTGGGATGACATTTCTTTGTTTTTATACTTGACCACATTGATTAACATAAGGAAAAAGTCTCTTTGTGAAGCTGAAAGTTGTTGTTATATCTTACCACATTTATCATGATTAATATCTACTAATGATAATTATTCTAATAGAGAGAGAGAAGGCGTAAATCCGCAAGAGCTTTCTCGATCAGTAGAGATTTTCTCTTAATTTGACTACTCGATTTCATACATTTGTCCTATTTTTTTTCGTTTAATATTAAAAACCATGTTTCAGTTTTTAAAACCCTCTGAATACTAATCTGATTTAATTATGTTCACTCAAAGTCTGACATAAAAAAATGATGTCTCCCCTTATTCAAAAAAGACTCAATGGAATTTAAAAGATTTTAGAAAGTTTTCTTTAGAAACTTTTACTTTTTGAAAAAGCACACACAAGGTATCAGGACCAAATTAATGTAAGTACATTTTATTTTATGTTTTAGATTAACAGTGTTGTTCACTGATATGCCATGTGTAATTCATTTATTCGAATTTTGTCTAGATACCTTTAGACTCTTAGCTACAATCCAAATATTATCTCTTAATCATTAAAAAAGTTGAGTAAATAACCATGTCCTATATATCTACTGTGTTTGACAGAGCTGTATCCGGCAGACAGGCTCCAGAGGATGGTAAGTTGTCTTCTACATGAGGCTATATTCCACTTTATAAACACCAAGTTATACTTTATTATACTAAGCTCACTTTTTTAGATTATTTTATATATGACTATCACCAATTGTTACAATGGTATGTCTGTGGTGTGTTATAGATGTGACTGGACGACAGGATGAGTAAGACCTTATATACATTTATGTGGTGGTATATATCAACATCACTCGTAACAACATCGCTATAACAACATCACTTGTAACAACATCGCTATAACAACATCACTTGTAGCCAATATTATATTGTTTGAAAAATGGGCACAACCTTTGACTTTAAACATGGGAATTTAGAAGATAAGGCCTATAGATTAGAAATAAAAGGTAACACACGACCAAATCCAAATTATTTAAATATCTGTGACATTTTGGAATCAATGCTGTTACGACTTTAGAATTGTGATGTTCTTACCAAAATGCTGTAAGAATTGGGGCTTCTATTGCAAAGTCCAACAGTATATAAGAACCTATGGATGTAAGGGATGTATTCAACTTTTATTATAATCAGTACATCTTTATTATTTTTTCGCTCTTTTCAGAAATTGCATCTTTATATAAGGGATTTCTTCTTTCTTATCTCCACTCAATCAAATTAGGGTAATTTGACAACCATCATGACTGGGTGAAGTAGAATGCGTTTGCCTTTGTCATTAAGACTGGGAGCACTACTCAGTGGCAGGCCAACTTAGCTCCAAAAGAAATGGCCGCCTCTGACATGAGGAACAGACGCCATATGCAGCCGCTCCTAACATGGAGTACAAACGCTGCTCATCCTTTATCCCTGGATTAGGAGCCCTTACAGGGTACTATCAGCTGGACCAGCTGAGCGCAGGATTTTTAGCGAGCTTGTTACTGCTCCCCCTCCTCCTTTTTCATCCGGGCTTGGGACCGGCAAAGGCGGAGTATATAAGGGATTTGAATGTTAGAAATCAAATGTAGCGAATTTATTCTGCTTTGCTTGCACAGACTTGATGAAAGAGATGTGCCTTTCTGACTCTTGGTTGATCTATAGACACTCAAAAATGTAAACGAGACACACTTATTTCAGAAACAATGAGATAAAATGGTTTAGAAAAGATGATGATAAGAAGACCTCCAATGAGTTGCCTTGAAGGGGTCAAGGAATCTACCAGAAGTTCACTAGATTGTCCATATAGTAATCAAAATTTAATTCAACTTGATAGACACTAACAACAACCTTGTGAATTACATTGTTTATTTCAAAATAATATATATATAATACCAATAAATGAATTATATTTAGAGATCTTCAGAGAAAATTACTGAAGGATGCTGTTTGCAAAACATCACGTATCATTTATTAATCTGGATTTGGTCTTATTACTTGGAGTTCTAATAAAGAATCCAAGTTGTGGTTCATTTCATTTATTACCATATTTAGAACTAGGGATTCTATGGAAAATTAAAAATTTTCACAAATCTAATTAATCTTTTACAATTATTTATCAAGTTTGTAGGATTTCTATAATATATACAAAATGGTTCAGATTAAAAGTTAATTAGAATTAAACTACAAGTTGAGCTGAAAAATTTTTTTAAAATATTAAATTTATGTTTAAAAGTACCATTTTATGATGAATGAAACTTCAAGCCATCTATTAGCATTTTTTTCAAAGAGGTATAAAATGAATTTGCCAGAACCCTCTTTTTCAACCAATTTGTGAAATTCTCAGCAAAATTTTTACTGATCTTTTTTTAATAGAGAAACCTTTGACTTTTTAAAAGGTAAACCATGTTATATTCTTAATTTTTTAGCCTTCTGTTTTTCCTGAGGAAATTATCTTCTAATATTATTGTTAAAATATATCTTGTGGTGTTTCTGTCATATTGTCAATATATAAATCATTGATATGAATTTGGATTACATTATTAAAATAAGGCTGCCACTAATGTTGATAAAAGTCATAGCCCATGATTTCCTGATTGCGCTTTCAGAATATCCTAGAGCTGGTGGAAAATGAACTGGCTATTTTCTCTTTAGTCTGACCTAATTGTCTTTGAATTCAGTAGTCATCTGGATGTAGTCCTACACTTGGTTTGCAATAGAATAAATAACTTTAAGAGAGAGAACAGTTCAACTTGAATCAAATTGATGTTCTTTTTTATTAAACATGATTTCTCAATTTTTTCAGCTACCACCTGAGTTAAAGCCATTTGATATATTTGACATGTGTATAAATAGCTACTAAAAATGAGATACATTGCTTCCATGATGCTAGATTTTTGAAAAATTGTGGCCAATACATGCTTCATCTGGAACACTGTTATTGCTAGACCAATTTTGATCAAACCTAACTATACATTTAGTTTGAAATTGAATTCTATAAAAACATATTTTATGCAGAGTTTCATATAATGGTTTTAATCATAATACATATTAAGAGATGGAAATATAATAGTAGCTCTATTTTCTCATTGATATGAAAACTGGACATCCATGTCCCTCAAACATTGTCCATTTTAGATAGTTAAATAATTGAAATAAAAATTGTTTGAAATGATTATTTATAGAATTTGAATAGCCACAAATCTGTAAAACACCTAAATGCTCCTCTGTTTTCACCTACATTTCCCCCTCCCACCAAACCCCAAAAAAGATATATCATCTTTTTTTGTAAATCTATATTGAATAAGGTAATGATGTTGTACATTGATGTACAATAATATACCACAATGAGACCACTGCCACACTCTTGCTAGAGAGCACCTCTCTATTAAGTATAGTTCTTATTTCCAATATATCACCATCTAAATAGATATCCTATACAAAGATGTTATACTGTAATACTCACATTTGAGGTCAAGCTGACAACTTGACTTTTATGGCAAATTCTTTCTAAATCTCTGTGTGTTTCTTCTAATATAAGGATCATAGTTCTATAGATAATATAGTCCTATTATTGTGTTCAGAGGTACAACTGGAAAACAACATGAAGGTGGGTGTTGCTTATGTTGACTACATCTCTAACAAAATAGTTGTCCTTTAATAGTTACCTTATTCTCCTGTTCCTCTTCATACAGTCTAACTTCTTTAATTTAACACTTCATGAAATCAATTGGGTTGAATTAAAGTTGGTTAAATTATAGTCAGTTAAAGTAGATGAGCTGATTGGTAAATAAAATATTGGTTGAATTAAAGCTAGTGCTGAATTATATTTGATTGAATTAAAAATAGGTTATACTGAAAATAAACTCTATTTAAATTCAAATCTTCTATTCTCCATTCTATTCTATTCAAATCTTCATCGTGTAGTTTGAAGACACAGAGTCACACTATAGCATAAATGTCTGCAATAACATAAGAAAGGTATATATATTGGAGTTGAAAAGGAGCACTTTCAAGTGATATCACAACTTTACTTCCACCCATTTGGTGTAATTTAGTCAATTTGTACACTTCCTTTTTATTTGGATTAATTGGTTTTTCATAATCCTGCGGACATTCAAATGATGATGAGGCTTTGCCAAAAGTGGTGTATTTTTAAATTTAATAAAAGATTGAGTTATTGTTCAAATATAAACCAATAATATTTTCATTATAAATATTATTTTGCATCTGTTTTTGATGAGAGAAGTAGCCTTGCTCTTTTTATATATTAATATCTTTCAGAAAATTGCCATCTGTATAAATATTTTATTTTGATGAAAAGCAATCTTGAAAAAGTCTTCAAATACAAAGGCATATATTTTGCTGTAAAATATATATTTTCAATATTTCTAACAAGGTAACAAAACTACATCCAAATATGTGAAGTATGCACAATGTTTGAATGTGGTTTTGTTACTTTATGCTTCAAGGTTATAATCCAAAATGTATCCATCATATCAATATTTCTGATAGTAAAGTGGGCCAATACGAGTATTAGTAAATAAATCTTATCTTTATACCAATAATATGCCTTTTAATAAATATATATTTTAATTTAAAACAAAAGACATTATACATTAAAAAGTTTTTCAAAAGCCTTAAATAAGGTCAAGCATTTATAAAACAACCCCTTAAGGGATAACAATTTTCATTTAAATTAAAGATGTTTATTTTTAGTTGGTTGATTAAAGATATGCTATAATGTAGTTTTAGAAGTTACAAAAAATACCTTTGAATAAATTAATTTTTTTCTTTCCACAAAAAAATGTTCATTTCAAGTTGAAGGCCAATAAAGGACTGAGTGCTCTACTGATTTTCAAAATAAAAATGTTCAATATTGTCCATGCACTATAATCGAGCACAATATTGTATTATTTGTTGACATATTCATGTTGGATGCTTTAGAGGCAGTATCTGGAAGGCGGTCTAAACGGTAAATATTGTTTTACATACACAAATAGAAACTACATTAAATTATAAATGTTTTTAATTACAACTTGAGAAAATACAAGAAAATAAGACCTAATCCAAATAATTTAATAGTGTATGACGTTTCGGCAACAGCATTGGCACCATAATCAGACAAAAGAATAAATGAGAAAAATATCACAGCAAGTTCTTAAATAGTACTGTTATCAAGTGTTTAAACAGGTTAACAGATAAGGAAAAATAGTTTTTTAAGACAAAAAACTATTTTTCCTTATCTGTTATCTTGTTTAAACACTTGATAACAGTACTATTTAAGAACTTGCTGTGATATTTTTCTCATTTATTCTTTTGTCTGATGGTGACAATGCTGTTGCCGAAACGTCATACACTATTAAATTATTTGGATTAGGTCTTATTTTCTTGTATTATAATCTATAATCCAAATTGTGCTTTATCAGCTCAAGAAGATATTTATGTATATTGAAGATTTATCACAAAAACAAAGAAGAACCTAAATATATTATTTGTCAAGCTTCATAACCGGTCAATAATATTTTAATATGAAAAAGAAAGATCACCTCTATCTTTTGTCAAAACTATGTGACATTTTTTACTGTCTCTACAAATTAGCAGAATCGGTTTTAGTGGCAAAGCCACTACACCGTGTTAGGTAAACACAGAAATTCATCTAGAGACCATTCTTCCAAATATGGCCTTCAGTCCATGGTTGGCTTAGATTTAATGGGATCCACAATTTCATGAAAGGTTCAGAATTTACAAAAGTGATGGGCACAGTTGACAATTTTCCTGGAGTATATTGATCTATGCAAGTAAGGTGTTATCTACTGTCATAATTGGTGCAAAAAATGCCCCATCTTTTGACCATCACAGATATTTCAGGTCAGTGACAAATTTTAACATGAAATGACCAGGCTTTTTGTGGTTAATGTTGCAGTCTTGGACACACAAATATTCACCATATATTTGACATACTATAATAAATATTTCTTGGGAATATCGGAGAAAGACTTGGTCGCTATAAAACATGCAATATAGTTTTGCTCTTACTTGTAATAGAATGAACTAATTTCACCATAGACAAATTCCTGTGTTTTGGCAGGAGTGAGGAACATGTAGAAGGCAGGCAACATGGTAAGTTTCTTTTTATTTATTGATGGTTGTGGTTTGGTAGAAAGAGAGATATTTTCTTAGAGAACATTTATTTGGGTGTGGGGTTTGGTAGTGGACCATAGAATGGTATTGGATATGTGACATTGAAGACTGCCTGCAGTTAGTGAAAATAGAGGGTAAAAATTGAATAATTTCCCTCTTCACATAATCTATTTTACCCCTACTATTATTATAAATAGCTTAAGAAATTAATTATAATTTCAACCTCCAGCAACCTTACAACAATCGAATGTTATATAATAAAAGAGGATGCTACAAGATATAAAGCTTATATAAAATAGTTTTATGAAGCAATAACGCGCCATCTGTTATCAAAATACGAAGCTATTATAGACGTGTAAGATTCTTTTAGAAATAAAACAATTTCTACTGCCCTTACTGCAATGGAAAATTCACCACTGATGAGCCAGGCCCTCCCATTAATTTTTCCATTGCAGTAAGGGCAGTAGAAATTGTTTTTTTTAAAGGATCTCACGCATCTATAATAGTTTCGTATTTTGATAAAATAGTTTATATAATTCTTTCTGTAAACTGGAGTAGTCACAAGTCCTCGCACTGAACTGTTTTGTAAATACTGTGGGGGTTCTCTGGATATATGCCAATTTGTCAATTTTGTCCTTTAGAACCCTTCATGTGGTCTTTATACTATTATGTACAAAAATCAGATAATACATATAATTGCCAACACAAAAATGATTTTCAGAATATATAGCACCATTTGTTTGTTAAAAAACAATGAAACAATTAAAAAACAATGAACATTTTTTTTTTATCATAAAGGAGGAATTTCTTGAAATACAGCAGAGCCTCTCTCTAAAGTAAAAACCTAGTTGGAGAGACAGAATGTCATTTTTAGAGGTGTCTTCTGGCAAGAGTTTCCTCTCGTGAAAATTCTAGTGAATATTTAGAAAAAAAAATCGAAAAGATTTTTTGTGGTCAAAAATGATATATTAAATATATTTTGTATCTTTATAAGCTCACTTCTAATCTTAAACCTTTGATTGGAGTTGTTTCAGATGAGGTTACTGGACGGCAGGCAGAGGAATCTTCTGGAAGACAGGGTGAAGAAGTTTCTGGAAGACAGGCTGAGGAGGAAGTTTCTGGAAGACAAAATGAGGAGGTTTCTGGAAGACAAGCTGAGGAGGAGGCGTAAGTCAGAATTAATAAATACTTCAACATGATCAAAATGAGAAAAAGAACATAACATTTACTGTAAACCTCTCTTGGGAGTTATTTTTCTTGGTAGTTTTTCAGTCTTAGGAGTCAATTATTAGTAGAACCATTTTTTTTTCTAATAATTAATTAAATTTTATTCAATCTCTGTTTAATTTGACAACCTTTTTCTTGTAAGTACATTTTTGCTTGGAACCAAATGGAAACTCCCAAGACAGGTTCTATTGTGTCTATTTATACAGTGGAAATATACATTATAACATTTTCCTTTATAATAGCAACATAGTGATAACTTTGTAATTCTAAGGTCTCTCAAGTTTTAAGTCCCAATTATTTTAACGGTTGTTATATAAAAACAACTAGAGAGAATGAAATCTTGGTCCAAAGTAATGTTATATTGAGATTTAATTGTATTTTTAAATGCTTATTTGATTATAAATTCTTCATTTAGAAGTGATGTTCCTCTTATTTGACCATAATATAAAGCAACAATTAGAGCAGAAGGCTCTTCAGCAGGCTTAAATTTATCTAGTGGAACTTAATTATATAAAAAAAAACTTTTTTTAAAAAGCAGTTTGTTTATAACATTCTGAGGTAGCACAATTTTATTTAATCCAATAAATTTTAACCCTGTTTATAGAATCAACATGATCATAAATCTCTCAAGTGGTATTGTTATATTGAGATTAGACTATTTTTTTACATTAAATTAAATACAGATTTATGCCAGTTAGGCATATAAGACAAAAATGGCAAGTCTACATATAAGAAATAAAATTATTAATCACGAGAATGTTCATTTTACAAATACACAAACTTTCTACTGTCCTTTTTGTGATAAAAAAAAGTACCCTGGGGACTTAAATTGCCAAAACCATATGGTGGATTCACCACTGATGACCAAGCCCTCCCACAAATTTTCAACAGTGCAAGGACACTATTTTTGTTTATTTGTTATAAAAAATCATTTATGCTCAATGGTTTTATTTCTCTGAGGTTCTAGTCTGCTTATATATTTATAGAGTTTCAAATCAGTAGTCTCTATATCTCTAACCTGATATGTGTGATAGAGTCTCAGGCAGACAAGCCCATGAAGGTGAGTTAAGTCTAATTTTTACTCACATATGTTGAAAGAAGGGTTATATAATTCTAATTTGAAGATTATGACTATTATAAAAATGTTTCCACTTGATCTACAAGAATTGGTAAAATACTTTTAAATGTTTGTGCAATTATATGATCAAGAGGGAGCAATCCCTCTAAATTTTTAAAAAAGATTAATTCTTTCATAGATCTAGGTACCTCCTTTACTATATGAACTATTACATTGGTTTGTCTATTTTTTCGAATAAACCACTTAACCCAAAGTATATATCACACCATTGTATGTCTAACTTGAAGGCATTTTCTAGAGGTTTCCGGCAGACAAGATGAAGAGTAAGAAAATTTTAAAAAATAATTACTTATATATATGTGTCAAGCTGCAAACTTTTTCTTGCACTGTTATAAAAGAGAAATATGCTAAAAAAAATTATTAAAAACTTTGCACAAGTTTTTCACCTGTTATCCCATCTTCAGACATTTACAAGAGGTTTTTTAATATTTTGGTCTTGCATGTTTTAAATATATGTAGTAATATAGTTATTTTAAACTTATTTCTAACAACATATATGGTTCTCTATGAGTAATCTCAAAACAGAAACAAAGACATATATTTGAATAATATAAATATATTTTTATATTATGTGGGGGGCTACATAACCTTATTTTTCTTCAAATTTTCCTTGCATGCAACTAAAATATGATGATATCAACATGATATGAACTTTATTAATTTAAAGGTTTTCTTAGCATCACTTTTGGTTGGGGTACACATTGTCTCTACACTCGCCATAATTTTTTTTTCTAATATGTTATGATTATATATATATATATTTTTTTTTCTTTTGTGATGGAAAATTAGAAGTTCAAGAGGTTCATTAATTTGATGGCTAGCAAGTTGAAGCCAGCCATTTGTCAAAAATATTTTGCTGTCACATGGCAATGCACAGTCAAGTTTACTTTTGAAACAACGAACCAATTTACTTTTGAGGTCGAGGATATGGAGCATTATTATTTATATGCTAGGCATTACACTATTATTACATCACCTTTTGAATATCACAAAGAAACTTTGCAATAATGGGATCACACCAAGCCAAAAATGGCACTTTGAATCTTGAAAGGAGCTTTGCACTATGAGAGGGAGGTTCCCTCCTGGTTATTTCTATTCAAATACAGTAGAACCTCATTTAGGGACACCATTTTACAAAGGACGATATTTTTCATCACCAAAATTACCATTTTTAATACTTAACAACTCTCAGGTAAGAGAACACCTCTCCCTAAAATACACTTTAGCTGAGCAACTAGGTATTATTTTTAGAGATAGTCTATGATACTATGTTTGAGAGTATAAAACATGGTATTTATTCTTGAAAATAAGAGCAATCTATTGACTGTCTCCACAAAATAACAGACTCAGGTTGATGAAAAAGTCACAACACCAGCTTTGTCACCAACCCAAATCTGTTATTTTGTGAAGACAGTCAATATATTGCTCTTAGTTGTAGCATCCAATTTGATAGGAAATGTACACTCATTTTAATAGTTCTTGTATATTCCTTATAAACTTCTTGGCCACTTCTTGTATTTAGTCTACCTAGCACACATTTTAATCTAAATAAATTGTAAATATATATTATATTTATATTTATATATATAGAAATTTGGAGAGGGGTGATATGGTATACGACTTTTGAATCAGAAGATTGCAGATTCAATTCTTGGCAGGATCTTTTTTTCAAATGATTATTGGGCATTCTCTCTATCTCTCTCTCCCATAATAAAATTTTCATAACATAATTTTTCAGTTCATTTTTTTAAATATATTTTCATGACATTTTTTTTCTCTTTTACTGAAACTTTCGGAATATAATAAATAAAATTGTTTACATTTTTTGTTTTATATTTTATATTCAATATAAAATAAACTATTTACATTATACACACAATAGCATGAATACATTTCTAACCTGGTGTGTATGTTCTTGTTAGACCCCTATCTGGTAGACAAGCCCATGAAGGTGAGTCACAATACTGATTGTTATGCCTGATAGTTGTTAATATCTGTTACTTGGGTGTTACCTTATTATCTACATTGGAACCTCAATTTTACAGCAACTTGGTTGCAAATCTAAAGTCCCATTGTTTTATCCATAGTTTTAACAAAAACAAGTTTTTGAACATATATTCTCTTAGTGCCAGGCAATGGGGTTCAACTATACCTATTTGTTATTCTTTATTTATAACACTCTTCTTGACTTCTTCGGGAATCTATCATCAAGTTGTGACTGGTGTTTTTTAGAGGTATCCGGCAGACAAGACGAGGAGTAAGTTATATGGTTTCGTCATACAATCTCTATACCCCAATCCTATCTGTTTTATATAAGACAATAATCTTGGTGAATTCTCTATTTCATTGATTTTACTGAAAGATGTAGAGCAATAAGTTTCAATTAAATATTTTAATCAGATTTTTGTTGATGTAGCTTTTTTGGGGGGAACATTTGAAAAATAAGGTAAAAAAACCAAATCCAAATTAATGAAATGTTTGTGAAATTTCTGTAACATGCTGTCAGAAATGTAACAAGCATTTCATTAATTTGAGTTTTTGACCTTTGTTTACCTTATATTTTTCTTCTTAAATCCAAATTGTACCTTATCACAAAAATAGTTTTCCCCCCACTTTAGAAAATTGATTAACATTAATGATAAGGTAAAATTTGGATTATAAATTATAAACATACAGTATCAATACTGAATACAAATCAATAAAATGGATGTGATGTTTCAGTAACAATGCTATTACCAGAACATAATATATAGAGTCTCATATAGAGTTTATTGATTTTTGGATTTTTTCTTGATACCTTATGATTCTAATTCAACAAGAGAAGGAAAAAAGAATCTCTTCATTCAACTGATATTCAGAGATATAGTGTAATCCATCAGGAAGTTTCAGTTGCAGTCAAGAAATACATTTTTCTTAGTTTTACTACCTGACCTCTTGAATTTCTCCTTTATCTTATTTGTGTTTCATATTAATAAATAGGCTTGAGACTTGAGGTTCAAATATAATTATGTTTTTATCAAAGTTTCGAATAAAAATGAATGTTCCCCCATATATATTAAAATTTTTATAAAAAGAGATACCAATGAAATTTAAAAACTTTTAGATATTTCAATTCTTATTACTTGGAGAACACAAGGCAACAAGATCAAATCTAAATACACGAATAAGTAATAATTGAATAATCATTATACTTGAATTGTTAAATAAATACAAAACACCATGTTTTATATACCTACTGTGCTTTTTGACAGAGCTGTATCCGGCAGACAGGCTCCAGATGGTGAGTTGAACAAAAATTATCTAATGTGTCAAAATTTGATTTTAAAATCGATTGAATTATCAAGTGTCAAATTATGGTAGCATGTCGAGACCTGGAAATGTGGTCAAATTATTGCAATTGTGGAATTATAACGAGGTTATAATTCATATTCACATCTACCGTCATTGAACAATTTGTCACTTGCTGCTCTACTTTTGACTCACATAAATCTAATTGTCTAATGGTGAAGACTGAAATATATATGCTTCATTTTTGTGCATTTTAATGAGATCTTTTAAAAACTATTTTGTTAATTATTATCCCCAACTCTCTTTTAGCTTCAATATGGAACTTGGCACCACCACAAATTGTTACAATGATATGTCTGTGGTGTTTTCTAGAAGTTTCTGGCCGACAGGAAGAGTAAGATCTTATATACATTTACATTGTGGTTTATCATCAGGTAACAAAACACATCTAAATAGATCAACTATGTGATGTTTAGCAAATACTTTTGTAATAAAGATGGTAATAATGCTCTTACCAAAAGTCACAAACAGTTTTCTTTTTGGATGTGGCCTTGTTACCTTATGGTCTAATTTATAATCTAAATTGCACATTATCATGCTGCGGCATATATATATTTATTTCAAACCTTGCTATAAAAAGGTCACTTGGGACTAAAATTATAAGTTGTCATATCCACTTCAGAATTATAATGCATTAAACAAATTTCTGTTAGAAACTGTTATAACAAAGTATATATCATCATATCTTGATCTTTTCTCTCTCTATGTAGAAATTGCATCTTTAATTTAGAGTATTTGAATGTTAGAAAGTAAGCCATTTGATGCTGCCAGGCCTGGCAGAACTTGATGGAAGAGATGTATCTATCATAATACTGCCATCTTATCTTGCTTGTAAAAAATACTTCACTTTATTTGGATTAGGCCTTATTTTCTTCTAGGAGAGACCAGTTCAACATGATTGAAATGGTGTTTTTTTTTAAACATGAAACCTTTTATGAACTGCAACCCAAGTTCAAGCCATTTTATATTTTACCCCCTCAGAAATGTAGAATGAGATATAGAATTATGTACATCAAGTAGGAAAATATAACTTATGGTATCTCCTTACATTTAAGGTCAAGTTGTAAACTTGTCTTTAGTGGCCAATTCTTGTCAAATCTCTTTGTCTCTTCAAATATATGCTCTGTGTAATATGGTTTCATTATGATGTTCAGAGGTTCATCTGGAAGACAGCATGAAGGTATGTATAGTGTATAGCTGATGTTCACTACCTTTATGACAAAATGACAGTCCTATGATAGTTAGCTATCTTATTCCCCTTTATTCTATTTAAATTATATCATCATCATGGGTGAGAACTTTTTCCAAGACATGGGGTCACACATTCCATAAAAATGTCACTAAGTCCTTAGAAAATTCTCTACTTGAGTTAAAAAGCTCCTTAAAATAATTTTGTAGCGTAATTTATTTATATTTATGTTATTTACATCATTTAAAGTTTCATATTTCAGATTTATTTACATGAATTGGTATGATATTTGTGAATACTTATATAAACCCGTGTTTTTAATTCAGGGTAGTTGACCATCGGTTGGTACCGAAGAATAAAACTTTTTTTTAACTTCCCTCCTCAGGCAACTATTTTCTAATGCAACAATATATTTTAATCTCTCTATAAAGGACAGCACCTAGTTCCAGTACCAAAGTCCTGCATGGAGAGGTGTCCTCTTACTGGAGAGTTGCAAAATAGTATGAATGGTAAACACAAGGTAATAAGACCAAATCTAAATAAATCAATAGTGTATGACGTTTCGGTAACAGCATTGTTTTTATTTATTTGGATTTGGTCTTATTACCTTGTCTTTATAATCTATAATCCGATCAGTGCCTATCAGTATGAATGGTAATTTTGATTATGAAAACTACCATTTGCACTCTTATACCCCATTCGATGAGATCATGAAATTCATGTAATCTTTACACAAAGGGATAAGAAACAACAACAACAACCATTTGTGGAGTGGTTGTACTCTAGTAAGAGAGTCTTCTCATGGAGGTTCCACTGTTAAGTCGTTACCCCAGCTTCTTTTGATTGGTGAAATTAGGTAAGTTGTTTATCATTCACACTCTTTTATTTGAACTCATTTGTTCTTCATAATCCTGGGGATATTCAAATGATACTATAGCTTTAATAAAGTTTTTTTTTATTTTGAAATAATTATATTTAAAAAATAGGTAAAATAAGAAGATTGAGTATTGTTATTATATGAACCTTATTATTTTGAAACCATTTTGATAGTAGAGGTAACTTTTCTCTTTTTATATCAATATATATCCAAAATATTTACTATCTATATTACTACTTAATTTTGAAAAAATAGCGATCCCTGAATAAATTTTCAACTAAAAAGTGATTTGCTAATCAAAATTTCTGTTGGCAGCATGCTAATATATATTGGTAAATAAATCAATATTTAAACAAATATATTTTTATTCAAATATTTATAATATTTACATACCAAAAGACATTTAATAATCATACTTGTTATTTAAAAGTCTTAAATAGTTTTACAAAATACAAAATGCTTCGAAAGGAATTCAACAATCTGCTTACCACAAAAAAAGGTTCAATTCAAGTGGAAGATCACTAAATTACTAAGTCCTTTAATAATTTTAATAGGAAAGTGATATTGTCTATGCACAATATTATTTGTTGACATATTTATTGAATGTTTCAGAGGCAGTTTCTGGAAGGAGAGCTAAACGGTAAATTAGTTTTTATATTCTATGTTAAATTTTAAAAGAAAACAAAATTATTATCATAAATCTTTAAATTGCAGCAAAGTCAACACTAAATATTTTTCTCAACAACAATGTACCTAATTATATTTTTGTAAAGCTTCACACAGTCAATAATACATTAGATAATAAAAAGATCGCTCCTCCAGTCAAAATAGACATAAACTATGCACCATTTATTAACTGTTTACAATCTAGCAGACTCCAGGAGACAAAGGTACATAACCAGCTTTGGCAAAAACACCTATTTGGAGACAATTGTATCAGTCCTGGGTGGGCTTTAATTTCATGAGCTCCAAACGGATTTCATAAGTCTCGGACTATATCTTCAAAAAGTATGGTTGTCAATCCTGTCATAATAAGTGCATAAAATACACACCCTCTATTGACTGTCTCTGAAAAGGGACAATTTTTTAGGGTAAAATTTTTTTTATTGTTGCTGTGTCGCCCAGGGTTTAAAAAGTTCTTTCATCATATTTCACTTCACAAAGCAATGTCTCCTACTTCATGTAGCTTCTGCCCCGCCAAGGGAGTGGAAGGATAGATGTCTATAGGGGGGACTAGCTACAGATTTAATTGATCTTAATATTTTTAGGCGTTATTCAGTACTGTGAATTCAATTCACTGTAGGATACTTTACAAGATCTTAAATATTTTTGTGTGTGATTTAAAAAAAAAGGCTTATGGACTATATGAAATGTAAAATGTAGTTGTTCCCTTACATATAAAGTAGAGATATCTAATTGGATCAATTCCAACATACCTGTGTGGTGGCAGGAGTGAGGAACATGCAGAAGGCAGGCAACATGGTAAGTTTCCATTTATATGTTGGTAGGTGTGGTCTAATGAATATATATATATATATATATTATTCTGAATATAGAGCAATCCATATTTAAATCTTTAGATAATAAAAAGGCATATATTGGATTCAATAAAAGATTTATTTGCCAACATTTATACAGGTTTATACAAAAATGTAATACCTTGACAAGGTTGGCGTTCAGCCAACCAAAATATTGGCAAATAAATCTTTTATTAAATCAAAATTATGCCTTTTTATTATCTGAATATATATTATTGCAGAACATTTATTTGAGTGTGAAGTTTGCTGGTGAGAGAGAAAGAGAGACCATGGAATTGAGGACTGCCTTTAGTTATTCTGAGAGGGTGAGAAATTTCACCCTTATATCACATGCACAAAGCCTTTAGTAATCTTTAGAATTCCGCCTTTGCCGGTCCCAAGCCCGGATGAAAAAGGAGGAGGGGAGCAGTAACAAGCTCGCTAAAAACTTGCGCTCAGCTGGCTCGGCTGATAGTACCCTGTAAGGGCTCCTAATCCATGGATACAGGATGAGCAGCGTTTGTACTGCATGTTAGGAGCAGCTGCACATGGCGTCTGTTCCTCATGTCAGAGGCGGCCATTTCTTTTGGGGCTAAGTCGGCCTGCCACTGAGTAGTGCTCCCAGTCTTGATGACAAAGGCAGACGCATTCTACTTCACCCAGTCATGATCTCAAGCTTCACAAGCTTGATACCCTAATATGATTGAGTGGAGATAAGAAAGAAGAAGAAGTAATCCTTTGAATACCAGTAGCATGTCTCATGAGCTGGAATGCGGTCATGCGTAAACCCCAGTGCCCCATCTCACAGGCCAAAAACAAATTATCTTATAAATTTTCAGGTGTGACGCTACCGTTCTATCTTTAGAATGGAAGCCTGGTTAGATATATGACTCAATCTTGGTTTGTAGATATTCCCGCTGGCCATCCATTTTACTATGGATTTTGTGTTTGTAATTTCATGTTTTTAAAGGCTATTTTACCTATTACTAGCATATCGACATATTGTGTGTCCAATTTTTCAGAATCACATACTTCTAATTTTTCATCAATTGATGCATATAATACAGAAATATATTCATTTAATGGGAAAATTATATATACAATTATGACTGTGAATGGGAAGATGTAACAGAATATGATAGAGACCCACCAAACATATAATTTTACACTTTACCTATGAAAAAACACCTGATATCAAATAAACCATTTTATAATTTGTTTCTATTTTACAATGCCTTTTGTCAACAAATAAATATGCTCAAGTAAAATCCCCAAAAATCAGAGTTCTCCAAATGAATCATTTGTATTTCTGTGTGTCAATTTGAACAGGGAAATGATTTTTATGCCAAGAATTTCTGTTTATTGATCTCAGATTGTAAAGACAACATGCCATTCTTTGCAAAAATGTGTTTCATGAAATCATTTTCTCCAAATTGTTTCTATGCTGCACCTATATTCTCCAACAGTGATATCCTCAAAGATTGCAACAAAATTCAAATCTTTTCTATAAATAGGGGTGTTAAATTCCTACATTATTTACAAAAATAATGGTATAAAATGGTCTTACAGTGATGAAAGGAGTTAATACGAAAGGAATTAATGAGAGATTTTGTTTTGTTTCTACCTATGAAGATACTAAACAGAATTCGTATGAGCTCACTCAAAGATGAAGAAAGTCTAAATGACAAAAAAGAATCATGTACTAGATATTGACACTAAACATGATTGAAGAGATTGTTTAGTGTGTAGTGAATTAATTTGGGCATGAAAGAGAATTTTTAGACATTCTTTTTCATAAAAAGAGAAAATGTTCTCTCTCTCTCTCTCTCTCTCTCTCCTGATATATTTATATCCTTAAAAAACTTCCAATAATTTCACTATTCAGATAGAGCTAATATTAGTGTACCTGACAATATTCTATATCCTTCAAAAAATCTCTTACAAAGGTAGAATGTAAGACTCCTCTACTGTTAACTCTATAAACTCAGTAGGGTGGTGTTCCAGAGGAGGTTTCCGGAAGACAAGCTGAAGAGTAAGTTGATTTGAACAATCTACCTTTCATTTAACTCTGGTCTGGTATTGTTATCTTTGAAAGTTGTAAAAATTTGCTTTGAATTTGTTATTAGCAATTTTTCTACCATGGCACATGTTATCTACACTCCAATTTCTTTAATTCAAATAAAAGAAGGGTTTAGAATTTTCTGTTGAATTAAAGGCTGTATGTGTTGCATTATAGTTAGTTAAGATAATTATCAATTTCATTACAGCATTCACTGCTAGTGCATATTTTTTAAGCAATTTAGTTGGAAATATTTAAGATATTGAATTAAAATTTCTATGTTGTTAAATAGAAAGATAAAGTAAAGTAAATATTTTGCACATATAAATTTATTGGCAATGTGTTTCTTTTAATTAATAAATTAAAATTGAAAGAAACACATTGCCAGTAAATTTATTTGTGCAAAATTTTAATGATAAATGGCAAATAAATTTATAAATTTAATTTACTAAAGTAAATAGGGTGAGTGGATTTCAAAAAATAATTGAATATTGGTTGGTTGAATTGAATGTGATGATTGGAAAGAGAAATGATTAGAATTTTGAAAAATTGTTTGATTTAAAGTTATTTTTTATATTACTGTATTTAGTTACAAGATACCTTTTAAATTTTTCTACCTTCATCGAAGCAAACTCTGGTTTAATTCCCTATATATATATATACTTGGTTCTGATTATGTTAGAAATGCTAGTGTTGATATATCATCCATATACCAAATTTTATTAATTATGCAATAGAACTATCCATTATTTTTATCAACCCAGTAGAAAACTTTGCAGTAATGATAAGGAATGAGTCAAAAGATCAGTTTTGGCAAATTCAGACAAACTGCCAACTTATCAATCACCCCACCTGCGAGCACAATTAACTAAACGGGGCTCTGGCACATTTGTAAGTGCAAAGTCAAACTGCTTTTCACATGTGTAGACAAGTGGTGCACTTACAGTAAAAGCAGTCGTCAACTTCTACCCACCATGATTATCATGACCTGTTTCTTGTGTACTAGGGATAATTACATATCATCATAAATCTCTAACCTGGTATGTGTTTGTTAGAGAGGTATCTGGCAGACAAGCGCCCGATGAAGGTGAGTTAAACAACATGACATGTTATAAGGATGCTAAAATTATAACTTAAGATTATCTATTACATTAATTTACCTATTATATTGGAATTTTACATCTAACATGGAAGTGTTTTCTAGAGGTGTCCGGCAGACAAGATGAAAAGTAAGATGATGTTTATACTATTCATGGTTGTTGTCACTGCCTTACTTACTAAGCTTGGAAAGCTTGTCGCATCCTGGATATGTCTGGTCTTATCTAAATAGTTTTGGCAGAGCTTGACTATCTTCTTGCCAGACTTCTTCTTGTCTCCAACCGAATTGAAGCCTATTTGCTTCCTTAAAAGTGCTTACAACAACGGAAAGTCTACCCTGATTACACTAATAATTCACCAATACTCGATTTATAACTGACACACATTTATTAAACTTACACATCCTTATATACAGAATTATAATTACAAATATGTAAATCTTCTGAATGAATTAGCAAAAAAAAAGAGAAATTTACAGCTTGGTTTATTAGCTTGGTTAAGCACCTTTAGTTCTCTCAAATTTACTTTTAATGGTACTTTTGTCCTTCTGTTTGGGAAATGGGTGTACAACCAGTAAAAACCATTCTCTTTAAAGAAAATACTCAAACTTGTACCTAATGGGTGACACCATAAAATAAGACTAGAAAAAAATCCCTAATTTATCCTATTTTCTGCATATTTTCTTGCGACTTTCATATACATCTTTTGCTACAGAGAAAAACCACATGTGATGTGTTTATTCTTTCTTTTTTATTCATTTAATATATAATTTAGCAAGTATAATTGACGCATCTAGCATTACTGCAACTCTAATCTGGTATATTTGACACAGAGTCTCTGGCAGACAAGCCCATGAAGGTGAGTTTTGTATATTTATTTAACCAAATTGTATTTTAGAGAGAGAAATCTTCTTGCCAGAATGCAGATATTTTGTTGATAAAATTTTGTATATATTTTGTAGAGAGGTGTCCTCTAGTGAGAGCATCCGCTTTTGGAGATTCTTCCGCATGACATGGACTAATAATATAAATATATATTTTTAAAACATTAATGTTCGTCAATTGATACGCATTTTAAAAATTTCTATGATTTTTAGTATATGCATAGTAGGTTATGAGTATATGATAAATATCAAAACTTTTTAATTTGATTCATTGGGAAATTTTGAGATTCTGGGGTGAGATTTTTATATTTAGAGGTGTAAATTTTATAGAAGAAAAAGCAGACACAGACAATTTTTTTAAATTTTAAAATGAAAGTTTACTTTTAGTTTCAAGTGTATATTCTAAGTATATTTATATAGATTATAGTATATAATAAACCTTTTTATATTTTAACACCACAAAATATAGCTGTTTCCTATTGAAAAAAGTAGATAATTTGGTTGGTTCAGCAAACCAGTCAATTTATAGTAAGTGTGTTGAATTAAAGGATTTACTTAAAATATAGAGGTTTTTGGGTGAAAAACATATCTTTTTTCTACAAATGTGTCAGAGCTCCATTTGGTTACTTGCATTCTCAGATATAATTTTGCCTGTTAAAGACCAAGAGTTCGAAAGCTTGCAGTGTTTTGTAATAAAGAAACTTATTGAGAAAAGGTTTTGATATTTTTCTGAAAGTTAATCACAATTCCATATATTTTCATTTGGTTGTAATAACGTAAAATATTGGTGTCAAGTGATGTTGTTATAGGGAAGTTTGATCTTTGTCTCAAATTGCATCCATTCCTATTTGTTTCAGTTATGTTTATAACATGTATGGTGTGTGTACCAGAGGTGTCAGGAAGACAAGCCCCCGATGGTGAGTTGTTACCTCCAATTTCTACTACTCTATGTATTTTGTATTCATATTAGCTACAGTATCCTGTTTTCACATGTGTAGACCTGTGGTACACTTACAGTAAAATCAGCCGCCTACTTCTACCCACCATGGTTATCATGGCCTGTACCATGTGTAATAGGGATAAGCAAAAAAAAACAGTATCCTGTTCCCAAATGAATGCTGAAATTGAACAGATTGTTGTGGCCTCCTAAAGTATTTATTTTGAAACAACATTGGCTTACATACTGCAAATTCTATCCCAAGCAAGATTGAGTCTTTATTATATGAACTTTGACTTACCTTATTTTTATTCCCCATATTTACTTAATTAAAAAATATATATATATATATTGAAATATAAAAGTATTTAAAAGCGCTTATGTTTCTTTTATACATAAAACGAACTTCTACTGTCCTTACTGCGATGAAAAAATATATTGGGAGGGCTTGGCTTGGCTTGAGCCAAGCCCTCCCAATATATTTTTTCATCGCAGTAAGGACAGTAGAAGTTCGTTTTATGTATAAAAGAAACATTCGCGCTTTTAAATACTTTTATTTTATATGTATAGATGGCGCGTTATTGCTTTGTGTTAATATTGAAATATAGAGTATAATATATATAACCTCTTTAATTCAATCAACTATAATCTACATACACTTTAATTCAAAACTTTCCCAATCCCCAATCAGGTTATTCACTTTAACTTACTATATTTTAACATTGACTTTAATTCAACCGAAAGTTTTAATCCTCGAGTTGTTGAATTAGCAAGTTAGACCATGGATATTGTAATTGGTTGATACTCTGTCTTCAAGGAATCTAGTTGTATCTCTAACTCTGACTGTGTTTGATGTTTTCTAGAAGTGTCTGGCAGGCAAGATGAGGAGTAAGTTTGAACACCTGTATGCTATTATTAAATGTATATAAACACCTTGTATCCTCTTATACTCATGTTTACGAAATTTCAGGGTAATAAATTATATCAATACAATACATTATAATGCCTTTAGGAAAATTTTCAAATCCTCACCAAATTTTAGCCTGAATTTAACCTACATTGATTCAACATAAAGCACATAGGATATGTTGAACTAAATATATTTGACTTGATCACCTATATGATATTTGGCAGTGGAAGCAATGTAATTCTAATATAATAAATGCAAAGTAGTTTAAAAAGATTTAATGCAACGAATATCTTTTTCTAAATAAAGTAATT
>CP092873.1:93552992-93567910 GCA_030710605.1 Cordylochernes scorpioides
CCTTTTCTATATGAACTATTACATTGGTTTGTCTATTTTTTCGAATAAACCACTTAACCCAAAGTATATATCACACCATTGTATGTCTAACTCGAAGGCATTTTCTAGAGGTTTCCGGCAGACAAGATGATGAAGAGTAAGAATTTTTTTTAAAATAATTACTTATATATATGTGTTAAGCTGCAAAATCTTTTCCTGCACTGTTATAAAGGAGAAATATGCTAAAAAAAAATTAAAAACTTTGCACAAGTTTTTCACCTATTATTCCATCTTCAGAAATTTACAAGAGGTTTTTTAATATTTTGGTCTTGCATGATTTAAACATATGTAGTAATATAGTTATTTCAAACAACATATATGGTTCTTTATGAGTAATCTCACAACAGAAATATAAATATATTTTTATATTATGTGGGGGCGTATATAACCTTATTTTTCTTCAATTTTTGCTTGCATGCAACTAAAACATGATGATATCAACACGATATGAACTTTATTAATTTAAAGGTTTTCTTAGCATCACTTTTGGTTGGGGTACACATTGTCTCTACTCTACACTTGCCATGAATAAGCCGATGTTATGACAAATTTATTCATTCAAATCTGTTGGATTTTGTCAGGGGAAAAGTATTTCATATTGTTTTATTGTCTTTTAAATAGGACAGAATGTAATAAACTCAATTTTTTTTTGGTCATATAGTAGTGATGATCTAAAGAATCTCACACCTTATCCAGGAAGCTAATATTAAAATATGCAATGGAAACATTTTGTTTTTACACCAAAAAATATTCAATAATAATTTTTTTCTAATATAAGTCCTGATTTTATATATATATATATTTTTTTTCATTTTTCTTTTGTTATGGAAAATTAAAAGTTCAAGAGGTTCATTAATTTGATGGCTAGCAAGTTGAAGCCAGCCATTTGTATACAAAAAAACCTATTGTCAAAAATATTTTCCAGTCACATGGCAATGCACAGTCAAGTTTACTTTTGAAACAATGAAGCAATTTACTTTTGAGGTCGAGGATATGGAGTATTATTATTTATATGCTAGGCATCACACTTTTCCTATTATTACACCACCTTTTGAATATAACAAAGAAACTTTGCAATAATGGGGTCACACCAAGCCAAAAATGGCACTTTGAATCTCGAAAGGAGCTTTGCACTATGAGAGGGAGGTTCCTCCTGGTTACTTATATTTAAATAAAGTATAATCTCATTTAGGGACACCATTTTACAAAGGACGATATTTTCCATCACCAAAATTACCATTATTACTACTTAAAAACTCTCAGGTAAGAGAACACCTCTCCCTAAAATACACTTTAGCTGAGAAACTAGGTATTCTTTTCAGAGATATTCTATGATACTATGTTTGAGAGTATAAAACATGGTATATATTCTCACAAATAAGAGCAATCTATTGACTGTCTCTGCAAATTAACAGACTCAGGTTGTTGAAAAATCACAACACCAGCTTTGTCACCAACCCAAATCTGTTATTTTGTGAAGACAGTCAATATATTGCTCTTAGTTGTAGCATCCAATTTGATAGGAAATGTACACTCATTTTAATAGTTCTTGTATATTCCTTATATACTTCTTGGCCACTTCTTGTATTTAGTCTACCTAGCACACATTTTATTCTAAATAAATTGCAAATATATACTATATTTATAATTATATATATAGAAATTTGGAGATAGGTGATATGGTATCCGACTTTTGAATCAGAAGATTGCAGATTCAATTCTTGGCAGGATCTTTTTTCAAATTGTTATTGGGCATTCTCCCTATCTCTCTCTCTCCCATAATAAAATTTTCATAACATAATTTTTCAGTTCATTTTTTGATATATTTTCATGAGATATTTTTTCTCTTTTACTGAAACTTTCAGAATATAATAAATAAAATTGTTTGCATTTTTAATTTTATATTCAATATAAAATACTCTATTTACAACATTACACAAAAAAGCATGAATACATTTCTAACCTGGTGTGTATGTGCTTGTTAGACCCCTATCTGGTAGACAAGCCCATGAAGGTGAGTCACAATACTGATTGTTATGCCTGATGGTTGTTAATATCTGTTACTTGGGTGTTACGTTATTATTTAAATTGGAACCTTATTATTACAGCAACTTGGTTGCAAATCTGAAGTCCCATTGTTTTATCCATAGTTTCAACAAAAACAAGTTTTTGAACATATATTCTCTTAGTGCCAGGCAATGGGGTTCAACTATACCTATTTGTTATTCTTTATTTATAACACTCTTCTTGACTTCTTCAGGAATCTATCATCAAGTTGTGACTGGTGTTTTTTAGAGGTATCCGGCAGACAAAACGAGGAGTAAGTTATATGGTTTTGTCATACAATCTCTATACCCCAATCCTATTTGTTTTATATAAGACAATAATCTAGGTGAATTCTCTATTTCATTGATTTTACTGAAAGATGTAGAGCAATAAGTTTCAATTCAATATTTTAATCAGATTTGTGTTGATGTAGCTTTTTTTGGGGGAACATTTGAAAAATAAGGTAAAAAGACCAAATCCAAACATGCTGTCACAGAAATGTAACAAGCATTTCATTAATTTGAGTTTTTGACCTTTGTTTACCTTATATTTTTTTATCTTAAATCCAAATTGTACCTGATCACAAAAATAGTTTTCCCCCCACTTTAGAAAATTGATTAACATTAATGATAAGGTAAAATTTGGATTATAAATTATAAACACATGGTATTAATACCAAATACAAATCAATAAAATGGATGTGATGTTTCAGTAACAATGCTATTACCAGAATATAATATATAGTCTCATATAGAGTTTATTGATTTTTGGATTTTTTCTTGATACCTTATGATTCTAATTCAACATGAAGAGAAGGAAAAAAGAATCTCTTCATTCAACTGATATTCTGATATATAGTGTAATCCATCAGGAAGTTTCAGTTGCAGTCGAGAAATACATTTTTCTTAGTTTTACTACTTTCTCCTTTATCCTATTTGTGTTTCATATTAATAAATAGGCTTGAGACTTGAGGTTCAAATATAATTTGTTTTTATCAAAGTTTCAAATAAAAATGAATGTTCCCTCATATATATTAAAATTTTTATAAAAAGAGACACTGATGAAATTCAAAAACTTTTAGTTATTTCAATTCTTATTACTTGGAAAACCCAAGGCAACAAGATCAAATCCAAACACACGAATAAGTAATAAGTAAATAATCATTATACTTTAATTGTTAAATAAATACAAAACACCATGTTTTATATACCTACTGTGTTTTTTGACAGAGCTGTATCCGGCAGACAGGCTCCAGATGGTGAGTTGAACAAAAATTATCTAATGTGTCAAAATTTGATTTTAAAATTGGTTGAATTATCAAGTGTCAAATTATGGTAGCAAGTCGAGACCTGGAAATGTGGTCAAATTATTGAAATTGTGGAATTATAATGAGGTTATAATTCATATTCACATCTACCGTCATTGAACAATTTGTCACTTGCCGCTCTACTTTTGATTCACATAAATCTAATTGTCTAATGGTGCAAGCTGAAATATATATTTTTTCATTTTTGTGAATTTAATGAGATCATTTAAAAACTACCTTTTATTTATTATTAACCCTAATTCTCTTTTAGCTTCAATATGGAACTTGGCACCATCACAAATTGTTACAATGATATGTCTGTGGTGTTTTCTAGAAGTTTCTGGCCGACAGGAAGAGTAAGACCTTATATACATTTACATTGTGGTGTATCATCAAGTAACAAAACACATTTAAATAGATCTACTATGTGATGTTTAGCAACTACTTTTGTAATAAAGATGGTAATAATTCTCTTACCAAAAGTCACAAACAGTTTTCTTTTTGGATGCGGCCTTGTTACCTTATGTTCTAATTTATAATTTAAATTGCACATTATCATGTTGTGGCATATATATATATATGGCATTTCAAACCTTGCTATAAAAAGGTCACTTGGGACTAAAATTATAAGTTATCATATCCACTTTAGAATTATAATGCAATTATAATTTCTGTTAGAAACTGTTATAACAAAGTATATATCATCATATCTTGATCTTTTCTCTCTCTATGTAGAAATTGCATCTTTAATTTAGAGTATTTGAATGATAGAAAGTAAGCCATTTGATGCTGCCAGGCCTGGCAGAACTTGATGGAAGGGTGTATCTATCATAATACTGCCATCCTATCTTGCTTGTAAAAAATACTTCACTTTATTTGTATTAGGCCTTATTTTCTTGTAGGAGACACCAGTTCAACATGATTGAAATGGTGTTTTTTTTAACATGAAACCTTTTTTTAGACTGCCACCCAAGTTCAAGCCATTTTATATTTTTGACTTTGCATAAATAGCTACTAAATAATACATTACTTCTTATTATGTTAAAATGAATATGCATGCATATGAATATGTTATAAAAATGAATAGGCACAATTTGGATTACAGATTATAAACACATTGTAATAAAAACAAATCTAAATAAATAATGTGTGAAATTTCTGTAGCAATGCTGTTACCAAAACGTCACACTATTTTTTTTAAATTTGATTTTATTATCTTGTGTTTATAGGAAGATAAAAGAATTATTGCTAAACTGATTATGATTAAATCTAGGCTATTCACAGAGATTAAAGTTTTATGCTTGAATATCATATTATATATATACATATATGTTATAAGAAATTTGAACTATTTTTCATAATAGATGGTACATTCATGCATCATATTAATATATATCTGATAGACATGGTTTCATTTTCAAATGATTAAATAATTGAAATAGAAAATTAATCAAAATTCAGAATCTATCAGATCTAAGGAACCATAAATCTATAATCCACCTGAATGCCTCTAATATTTTAAAACTTACTTTTACACCCTCAGAAATGTAGAGTGAGATATAGAATTATGTACATCAAGTAGGAAAATATAACTTATGGTGTCTCCTTACATTTAAGGTCAAGTTGCAAACTTTTGTCTTTAGTGGCCAATTCTTGTCAAATTCCTTTGTGTCTTCAAATATATGCTCTGTGTAAAATGATTTCATTATGATGTTCAGAGGTTCATCTGGAAGACAGCATGAAGGTATGTATAGTGTATAGCTGATGTTCATTACCTTTTTGACAAAATGACAGTCCTATGATAGTTAGCTATTTTATTATCCTATATTCTATTCAAATTATATCACCATGTGTGAGACATTTTTCCAAGACATGGGGTCACACAATCCATAAAATGTCACTAATTCCATAGAAAAGTCTCTACTTGAGTTAAAAAGCTCCTTAAAGTAATATTGTAGCGCAATTTATTTGTATTTATGTTATTTACATCATTTAAAGTTTCATATTTCAGGTTTATTTACATGAATTGGTATGATTTGTGAATACTATATAAACCCATGACTTCAATTTTAGGGTAGTAGACCATTGGTTGGTACCGAAGAATAAAACTTTTTTTAACTTCCCTCCTCAGGCAACTATTTTCTAATGCAACAATATATTTTAATCTCTCTATAAAGGACAGCACCTAGTTCCAGTACCAAAGTCCTGCATGGAGAGGTGTCCTCTTACTGGAGAGTTGCAAAATAGTATTAATCGTAAACACAAGGTAATAAGACCAAATTCAAATAAATCAATAGTATATGACGTTTCGGTAACAGCATTGTTTTTATTTATTTGGATTTGGTCTTATTACCTTGTGTTTATAATCTATAATCTGATCGGTGCCCCTATCAGTATGAATGGTAATTTTGATTATGAAAACTACCATTTGTAGAGTGGTTGTACTCTAGTAAGAGAGTCTTCTCATGGAGGTTCCACTGTTAAGTAGTTACCCCAGCTTCTCTTGATTGGTAAAATTAGGTAAGTTGTTTATCATTCACACTCTTTTATTTAATCTCATTTGTTCTTCATATTCCTGGGGATATTTAAATGATACTATAGCTTTGATAAAGGTGTTTTTTATTTTGAAATAATTATATTTAAAAAATAGGTAAAATAAGAAGATTGAGTATTGTTATTATATGAACCTTTTATTATTTTGAAACCATTTTGATAGTAGAGGTAACTTTTCTCTTCTTATATCAATATATATCCTAAATATTTTCCATCTATATTACTACTTAATTTTGAAAAAATAGCGATCCCTGAATAAATTTTCAACTAAAAAGTAATTTGCTAATCAAAATTTCTGTTGGCAGCATGCTAATATATATTGGTAAATAAATCAATATTTAAACAAATATATTTTTATTTTAATAGCTCTTATATTTACTTACCAAAAGACATTTAATAATCATACTTGTTATTTAAAAGCCTTAAATAGTTTTTTAAAATACAAAATTCTTCGAAAGGAATTCAACATTCTGCTTACCACAAAAAGGTTCAAGTGGAAGATCATTAAATTAGCCAAGTCCTTTAATAATTTTAATAGGAAAGTGATATTGTCTATGCACAATATTATTTGTTGAGATATTTATTGAATGTTTCAGAGGCAGTTTCTGGAAGGAGAGCTAAACGGTAAATTAGTTTTTATATTATATGTTAAATTTTAAAAGAAAACAAAATTATTATCATAAATCTTTAAATTGCAGCAAAGTGAACACTAAATATTTTTCTCAACAACAAAATGTACCTAATTATATTTTTGTAAAGATTCACAGAATCAATAATACATTAGATAATAAAAAGATCACTTCCCCAGTCAAAATAGACACAAACTATGCACCATTTATTAACTGTTTACAATCTAGCAGACTCCGGGAGACAAAGGTACATAACCAGCTTTTGCAAAAACACCTATTTGTAGACAATTGCGTCAGTCCTGGGTGGGCTTTGATTTCATTAACTCCAAACGGATTTCATGAGTCTCGGACTATATTTATCTTCAAAAAGTAAGGTTGTCAATCCTGTCATAATAAGTGCATAAAATACACACCGTCTATTGACGGTCTCTGAAAAGGGACAAATTTTGAGGGGAAAGCTTTTTTTTTATTGTTGCTGTGGAGCCCAGGGCTTAAAAAGTTCTTTCATCATATTTCACTCCACAAAGCAGTTTCTGCCCCGCCAAGGAGTGGAAGGATAGATGTCTATAGTGGTGACTAGCTACAGATGTAATTAATCTTAATATTTTTAGGCGTTATTCAGTGCTGTGAATTCAATTGACTGTAGGATACTTTACAAGATCTTAAATAATTTTGTGTGTGATTTTTAAAAAAGTCTTATGGACTAAATGAAATGTAAAATGTAGTTGTTCCCTTACATATGAAGTAGATGAACTCTCTCTAATTAGATCAATTCCAACATACCTGTGTGGTGGCAGGAGTGAGGAACATGCAGAAGGCAGGCAACATGGTAAGTTTCCATTTATATGTTGGTGGGTGTGGTCTAATGAATATATATATATATTATTCTGAATATAGAGCAATCCATATTTAAATCTTTAGATAATAAAAAGGCATATATTGGATTTATTAAAAGATTTATTTGCCAAGATTTATACAGGTTTATACAAAAATGTAATGCCTTGACATGGTTAGCGTTCAGCCAACCAAATTTTTGGCAAATAAATCTTTTATTAAATCAAAACTATGCCTTTTTATTATCTGAATATATATTATTGGAAAACATTTATTTGAGTGTGAAGTTTGCTGGTGAGAGAGAAAGAGAGACCATGGAATTGAGGACTGCCTTTAGTTATTCTGAGAGGGTGAGAAATTTCACCCTTATATCACATGCACAAAGCCTTTAGTAATCTTTAGAATTCCGCCTTTGCCGGTCCCAAGCCCGGATGAAAAAGGAGGAGGGGAGCAGTAACAAGCTCGCTAAAAAACTTGCGCTCAGCTGGCCCGGCTGAAAGTACCCTGTAAGGGCTCCTAATCCAGGGATACAGGATGAGCAGCGTTTGTACTGCATGTTAGGAGCAGCTGCACATGGCGTCTGTTCCTCATGTCAGAGGCGGCCATTTCTTTTGGGGCTAAGTCGGCCTGCCACTGAGTAGTGCTCCCAGTCTTGATGACAAAGGCAGACGCATTCTACTTCACCAAGTCATGATCTCAAGCTTTACAAGCTTGATACCCTAATATGATTGAGTGGAGATAAGAAAGAAAAAGAAGTAATCCTTTGAATACCAGTAGCATGTCTCATGAGCTGGAATGTGGTCATGTGTAAACCCCAGTTCCCCATCTCACAGGCCACAAACGAATTGGCTTATAAATTTTCAAATATGATGCTACTGTTCTATCTTTAGAATGGAAGCCTTGTTAGATATATGACTCAATCTGGGTTGTTAGATATTCCCGCTGGCCGCCCATTTTACTATGGATTTTGTGTTTGTAATTTCATGTTTTTTAAAGGCTATTTTACCTATTACTAGCATATCAACATATTGTGTGTCCAAATTTTCAGAATCACATACTTCTAATTTATCATCAATTGATGCATATAACACAGAAATATATTCATTTAATGAAAAAAATGATACATACAATTATGATTGTGAATGGGAAGATGTAACAGAATATGATAGAGACCCACCAAACATGTAATTTTACACTTTACCTATGAAAAAACACCTGATATCTGTTGGAATAATCAATTTCAACATTCTACTCTTCTTTTATTTGTTTTTGACCAGTTGACCGCCATGTATATAAATTATTTCTATCATTGTCGTATTGGAGTATGTAAAGCAAGCTGTGCTTTAACTTTATGTAAAATTAAACCATAACTTAATAAAACTTTCTATCTTTAAAAGCCGATTCCCGGCCTTCTCCTTCCTATTTTTTCAACAGGTTATGGGCCCAGAACTGATTGTCTAAGATATTAAGAATCAAGCATGTCCAGTCTATATCAAATTGAGAAGTTGAATAAGCAAAACTTTGAGACATGGAGGCTTCAAATGCAAATGATTCTTGTTCACTCTGATCTGTGGATTTATGTTAATGAAGCCAATGTCAAACCTGAACCCGGTAACCAAGAGTTTACTAATTGGCAAAATAAGGATCAGAAGGCTCTTGCTACAATTGTATTGAGCTTGAATCCATCAGAACTAATACATGTTAAGAATTGCAAGACTGCCGAGGAGGCCTGGAAAAAGATAGAAGAAGTTTATCGACCTAAAGGACCTGCGAAGAGAGTTTCCCTGACCAAAAGGCTAATACAGATGAAAATGAGGCCTAATGATGATTTGAAAGATTACCTGAGTAAATTTACCTCATTAGTGGACAATCTAGGTGAAATTGGGGCTCAAGTACCCGAAGACTTTTTAGTTATACTCTTGCTGTGTAGTCTTCCAGAATCGTATGAAGGATTCAGGACTGCAATAGAAACCAGAGATGAGCTCCCAAAACTTGAAACTTTAAAGGTCAAGATCATAGAAGAAGATCAAAGACAACGTGAAATGGAGGGAACTTCGTCTGGAGAACAAAATGTATTTTTTGGAAATCCAGAAAGAAAAACTACCAATTCCACTAAACCACCAAATCGGAAGGAGTTCAAATTTAACTGCCATTACTGTGGCAAGAAAGGCCACAAAGCGGCTGACTGCTGGTCAAAAAGGAACTCTAAAAGAAACAATAAGCGAATGGCTGCTTCTCTAGGAATTAGAGATGAAAATATTCTTGAGGTTGACGAGTGGTGCCTGGATAGCGGTGCAACTGCACACATGTGCTGCTTAAGAAACGCATTTTCAAACTTAAGAGAAACAGAGCCAATAGCCGTTAAATTAGCGAACGACCAAAGCATAGAAGCTTTAGGTACAGGAACGGTAGAATTGGAGGTTTTCGAACATGGTGAACCAATTTTATTAAAATTAGAAAATGTGTTGTTTGTCCCAGGACTGAAGGGAAATTTGATTTCAGTCAGCACCTGCACAGAAAAATCATTCTTTGTAAAATTTATGAGAGAAAAAGCGGAAATTGTGAATCCATTGAGGAAAATTTGCATAGAAGCTTACAAAAGAAACGGACTTTACATATTGCGTCAAACTAAATATGCAAAAACGCAATTTACCAGAATGTGTATAGACAAAAATAGCAGTGAAATTTGGCATAATAGGTTTGGTCATCTTAATTTTGATGGCCTCAAGAAATTGCAGAGAGAGAATTTAGTCAATGGATTACCCAAGGGTGAATTTAAAAGTATAACAAGTTGTGAAACTTGTATTAGGGGTAAACAGACTCGATTACCATTCCCAGAAGTCTCTCTAACAAAGTCAACAGAGCCACTGCAACTTATTCATTCTGACATATGTGGACCGATGAGAACAAAGTCATATGGCGGTGCATTGTACTTTGCAACTTTTATTGACGACTTCTCACGAATGATATTCACTTTTGTTATGAAACGAAAAAATGAAGTTTTCAAAGGATTTAAAGTCTTTAAAAGATTTGCTGAGAAACAAACTGGCAAGAAAATTAAAGCAATCAGAAGTGACAATGCCGCAGAGTATTTGAGTTCAGATTTTAAAGAATATTTATTGGAGGAAGGAATTAGACATCAGCTCTCAGTTGAATATTCTCCGCAACAAAATGGAGTTGCTGAAAGAGCGAACAGAACTCTGGTGGAAATGACTAGATGTTTCATAATTCAAGCGAACCTCCCAGATCCACTTTGGGCTGAACTTGTGCATACATCTACATACATTAGAAACAGATGCCCAAGAACAAATGAAAGTCGAACTCCGTATGAAATATTTACAGGAAGAAAACCAACCGTTTCTCATTTAAGAATTATTGGATGTAGATGTTTCGCTGTTGACAACCGTCCGAGAAGAGGAAAATTCGCTCCTCGTAGTGAAGAATACCGACTGGTTGGCTATTCTCCCGAATCAAAGGCGTACAGATTATGGAAGCCTGGGACAGGCATGATGATAAAAAGTCGAGATGTACGTTTCCTCGAATCTGAAAACTCTACCTTAAGGAATGACGTGGTGCAAATTGAAGCTATACCACAGAAAAAGGAAGATACATCATTGGAGGAGGAAAGTCTTCAGGATGATGAAAAAACTTTGCCCGGAACTGATTCGGAGTTTTTAAGCGAACCATCAGAAACAAAGGAAGTCATCTCGCAGAGAGGAAGAGGAAGACCAAGAATTTTACGTACTGGAAAACCGGGAAGACCACGAAAGGAATACGTTGAAGCTAATTTGTCTAAAGATTTTAGACAGAACACCAGTTTGCCAGATCCAAAGGATTTAGATCAAGCCTTGTCTAGTGAAGATTCGCATCTATGGAAAGGGGCAATGAAGGTCTTGTCGAGGTCGTCCATACACCAACCCAGGAGAATGTTGCGGATATCTTAACCAAGAGTCTGACAAAGGTCTCTCATGAGAGATGTATTCGTGAGTTGGGAATGTAGAAATTGAGGGAGGGTGTTGGAATAATCAATTTCAACATTCTACTCTTCTTTTATTTGTTTTTGACCAGTTGACCGCCATGTATATAAATTATTTCTATCATTGTCGTATTGGAGTATGTAAAGCAAGCTGTGCTTTAACTTTATGTAAAATTAGACCATAACTTAATAAAACTTTCTATCTTTAAAAGCCGATTCCCGGCCTTCTCCTTCCTATTTTTTCAACAATATCAAATAAACCATTTTATATATATTTTTCTATTTTATAATGCCTTTTGTCAACAAATAAATATGCTCAAGAAGAAATCCCCAAAAATCAGAGTTCTCCAAACGAATCCTTTGTATTTCTGTGTGTCAATTTGAACAGGGAAATGATTTTTATGCCAAAAATCTCTGTTTATTGATCTCGGATTGTAAAGACAACATGCCATTCTTTGCAAAAATGTGTTTCATGAAATCATTTTCTCCAAATTGTTTCTATGTTGCACCTATATTCTCCAACAGTGATATCCTCAAAGATTGCAACAAAATTCAAATCATTTCTATAAATAGGAGTGTTAAATTCCTACATTATTTACAAAAATAATGGTATAAAATGGTCTTAGAGTGATGAAAGGAGTTAATACGAAAGGAATTAATGAGAGATCTTGTTTTTGTTTCTACCTATGAAGATACTCAACAAAATTCGTGTGAGCTCACTCAAAGATGAAGAAAGTCTAAATGACAAAAAAGAATCATGTACTAGATATTGACACTAAACATGATTGAAGAGATTGTTTAGTGTGTAGTGAATTAATTTGGGCATGAAAGAGAATTTTTAGACATTCTTTTTCATAAAAAGAGAAAATGTTCTCTCTCTCTCTCTCCTGATATATTTATATCCTTAAAAAACTTCCAATAATTTCACTATTCAGATAGAGCTAATAATAGTGACCTGACAATATCTATATGCTTCAAAACATCTCTTACAAAGGTTGAATATAAGACTCCTCTACTGTAAACTCTATAAACTCAGTATGGTGGTGTTCCAGAGGAGGTTTCCGGAAGACAAGCTGAAGAGTAAGTTGACTTGATCAATCTACCTTTCATTTAACTCTGGTCTGGTATTATTATCTTTGAAAGTTGTAAAAATTTGCTTTGAATTTGTTATTAGCAATTTTGTTCAGAAAGATGGTATTGGGGTCAAAGTCCTTTAAGTGCTATATCAAAATATACGTACCTGGGCTACCCGCTCACCCCTTCGATTTCTTTCACTCAAGTTGCCTTAAATTATAGAGGCAGGACCATGGCCGCGATGGGTGCTGTGGGGGAGATTATTCTGAAGTCCAAGCTCAAATCCTTCCATGCAAGTATGAGATTGTTGGATTCTATGATCTTGACAGTCCTACTCTATGCGGCTCCAATCTGGGTACATGATCAAGCCTTAATCTTAGATAGAATCCAGGATACCTTTCTCAGACGTTTTCTTTGCCTTCCAAGCTATACTCCGGGCTATATTTTGAGGGCCGAAACAGGAAGAAACTCTCTTGATATCACAGTGAAAAAACTAACTTTAAAATTCTGGACTAGAATTCTGAAAATGGACGGCAGCAGACTACCTTCAATTTGTTTGGTACATTTGTGGGACATTTCAATTTCTTCAAAACGGAATATCGGACTGGTAAAAAGTATAACAGAGCTACTTAATGACACCAGCTTCTCGTGGCTTGTTGGATGTACAGACTTCAATATTCTACAAAGATACATCCCCCTAATTATTAAAACGGCAACCGATCAGTCCTTGCAGCTGGATTATGTAAGAATAAGAAAATCAGTACTCTACTCTCACTATAAATACTTTCATTCATCACCTACAATGGAATGCTATCTGATAGACAATATCCCCCTAACCTTAAAGAGAATCATTGCACAAGTAAGAAGCCTTTTTGTAGTACAGAGAATTAATCATGTTTCACTATTGAAAACTAAGACCATAAAATGCACCTTATGCAACAGTGAATTTAGTCTCGATTTTCCACACTACATGTTCTACTGTACGGCAATGGAAGAAGAAAGAGAAATTCTTCGTCAAGAGACCGGCTATAATAGCAATTCGCCTTATGTTTTAATGGCAAAAGTCGTAAAATCTAGACCCTTTGCATTCGCTTTTTATAAATACTGGAAATCAGCTCAATCAAAATGTTAAGCACAGATATCAGATCAAACTCGATAATTGGTCGAGGTCAATACCCAATATTTGTATATAACTATGATGCTAATTTGTTATTTATTTATTTTGTCCTACCGGGAGAATCCTGTATGGCACGTGTGCCCAATAAAGGTTATTGTTGTTGTTGTTATTAGCAATTTTTCTACCATGGCACATGTTATCTAGACTCCAATTTCTTTAATTCAATATAAAAGAAGGGTTTAGAATTTTCTCTTGAATTAAAGACTGCGTGTGTTGAGTTATAGTTAATTAAGATAATTATCAATTTCATTACAGCATTCACTGCTAGTGCATATTTTTTTAGCCATTTATTTGGAAATATTTAAGATATTTAATTAAAAATTCTATGTTGTTAAATAGAAAGATTAGTAAATATGTTGAGTGGATTTAAAAAATAATTGAATATTGGTGGGAGAATTGAAAATGATGATTGGAAAGAGAAATGGTTAGGATTTGAAAAATTGATTTAAAGTTAGTTTTTTTTTATATTATAGTTTTTAGTTACAAGATACCTTTCAGGTATTTCTACCTTCATGGAAGCAAACTCTGGTTTAATTCCCCATATACTTGGTTCTGACTATGTTAGAAATGCCATTCTTGATATATCATCCATATACCAAAATTTTTTAATTATGCATTAGAACTATCCATTATGTTTATCAACCCAGTAGTTACAACACCAGTTTTGGCAAATTCAGACAAACTTCCAACCTATCTACCATTGTTTCAAGCTATCGCCCCTATACTGACAGGGGCATCTTCAATTTCATAGCATCCTAAGTGAGAAGTTATGAAATTAGCCGAATTCACCAAAAGGATGTTTAGGCTTGTGAAGTGGCAGGGGCCGATTTTCAGGCTTTATTGCAAAATGAAGTTGCAGGAGGATGATTTTCCTGTACCAAAAAGTAACTTTATGTTGTTATATCACCCATGTGTTGAGGATGAAATTATTCAGTATTATTTCTAAATATATAGGATGAATGCCTATGATAAGTGAACTGAATATAAAAATATAAATAGGAAGGTCAGGCTCATCAAAATTAGCACATATATATTATATTAAAAATGAAGAAACAATCTTAACTACTTATTTTTTAAATGAGGAGCTTTCAGAATATTCTCTTTTATCTGCTCAAAGTACAAAGCTATTTGATAGCTTTATACTTTTGAGGAGATAATGGGAAATATTCCGAAAGATTCTTATTATTTAAATAAAAATAAATAGCTTAAAATGTCCCTGCATCTTTAATACAGTTTAAGAACTGTGGATATCAATATCAATAAATGTGATAGAATTCATTTTAC
>CP092873.1:93568010-93632433 GCA_030710605.1 Cordylochernes scorpioides
CAATGAAATAGAATTGGTAATTATGATAGGTTCAATATATATCCTGGGTTTGTATTAGCAGGGTTATACTGTATATATAAAGAAAAATTCATAAAATTTATGAATCTTTTTAATAACAAATTAGGAAAAAAAACTTTTTTTTGTAAGATGAACATTAGATTTAATACGCACAACAAGAAATTATTTAAAGTTTAAATAGAAAAGTCTGGTATTGATGGGGTTAACCAAATATTATTTAACAATCCTAAATCAATTGTTTAGTTGATTTTTGTTCCATTAGATGGCGTTCTGCTATCTAAAATGCTCGTGCGAGTGTTCAGAATATGCCTTTTTATTACCTTTTGAATAAGAAAAATAAAGACCACGTCTCCTGTCAAAATAGACTCAAAAACTCCACACAATTTATTATCTGTTTATACAAAGTAGCAGAATCTGTATAGTGAGAGAGACACTACACCATATTTGGTAAATATACAACACTCATCTGGAGACAATGTTTTCAATCTATGGCCCTTGTCAGTCCAGGGTGTGCTTTGATTTCATTGGGTCCACAATTTTATGAAAGTTTCAGAATTGAGACAATCATTTAGCAACTTTCTTGGAGTATATTTATCTATATTATTTAAGGTATTCTCAACTGTCGTAATTCTATATACAGTTATCAGCGTCATGCGTTCTGTCACCGTTTGCTGCGCCACCACGTGGCGCGACGGTGACCTTGAGTGACGTAATGACAGGGTAGGAACAAGAAATCACTTGCTATCATTATCATATCATTTTATGTATATATCAGATTTAAAATATATTTATACAAAAAATCTAAATAATACAATTTTCAAATATCGTTGTGAAAATTTACATTTTTATTTTGTATTTTAAAAACACACAAAGATTGAAGCGGGACGTTTCAAAAGAGTGCCATCCACGACGCCAATTTATAATTGTAAACAACAAGAACAACAAGAACATTTAATCTGGTAAAACCCGGGCGTTGCCCGGGTCATTCGGCTAGTTAATACATAAAATACATCTATTGACATCTTAGATGATTCAGATGAATATAAATTTTAAGAAAAAGGTGCCTATTATTTTTATTGTGGTCACTGTTTCGGTTCAGGGCTCACAAAGTTCCTCCTTCCATATATCACATATTATCATAAATATTAATTGTGTAGTATTGAAAAAAAAGACTTAAGACTATATGCAATGTAGATTTTCTTTTACTTGTAATAGAATAAACCTATTAGACTACAAATAAATAACTGTTGTGGCAGGAGTGAGGAGCATGTAGAAGGCAGGCAACATGGTAAGTGTCTCTTTATAGAGAGATGTACTCTATTAAGATTCTATAATATATATATAATTATTTTTAAAAACCTTTTCGCCTCCAAAATTGATATATTAATTATTTTCACCTTTTTTTTTAAAGCCCACAAACTTATAATTTTACACCTGTTCTTTGTAGAAATCGAAGAAGGAGTTTCTGGGAGACAGGCTGAGGAGGAAACTTCTGGAAGGCAGAATGAGGAGGTTTCTGGAAGACAAGCTGAGGAGGAGGCGTAAGTACGGATTCTGATAAAATACCTCAATGGGTTTAAAATTATAGAGAGAACATAAATATAAACACCAAACCTGTCTTTTGGGAGTCACCTACATAAAATTTTTTCTTGTCTTATTTGCGGTTATTGTTAATTTTTGCCCAGAACCATTTGTTTATCTACTAGTTTTGTCTTCTTAGCCTTTTGACTTTGTCAACCCATTCATTTCTTTTTTTTTTAGCAGCCTAAAAAGGTGCGATATGACAAATATGATATATTAAAAGCATCATTGATTCTGCATAATAGGAATAGTTTTAGGTTTATTGTTCACCTTTCTTAGAAGTCAACCTGCTTTGTAAGTGCATTTTTAGCATGGTGAAAGCTAGATATAGACAGGTTTTACTGTGTCTATTTATACAATGAAACCCTACATTATAACAGCTTCTCTTATAACAGCAACATGGTCATGACATCATAATTATAAAGTTCCAAATTTTTATGTACAATTGTTTTAACCATGATTATAGCAACAACTAGAGGCAATAAGATAGAATGTTGGTCCCACATAATGTTATAGTGAGGATAAACTGTATTTATATATGTTTTTTCAATTGAAAAGACTTCATTGATTAGCAAAAGGTTCTTTTATTTGGCCGTAATATAAGAAAAGTTTTAGAGGAAAGGGTCTTTGACAGTCCTAACAACTTGTTTATTGCATTCAAAGGTGCCAAGTTTATATAGAGTCCAATAATTCAAACTCTGGTCATAAAATCAATATTTACTCTTCCCATTCAGATGCGATTTTAGTGTTGTAGTAGTATTAGTTGATCTTAGCCAAAAGGCCGAGAAGAGATTTTAGTGTAGAGTGGCAAATGTTTAGAAGAATGTTCTTCATGGTCAAACCTCGGAAAAACATCATCTGGGACCAAGACTTTGATATTACAAGAAAATATGGAAGATGGAATTTTCTAAATCTGAAACTCAAAATTGAAAAGGCTATCAAACGAATGATATTATTTTAATATCATAGTGTTGTTATATTGGGGAACTTAAAACTTGTGTGACCTTAGAATATTATAACCTGATTGTTGTTAGAAAGAGGTTTTTATAACAAGGTGTCACTGTACTTATATATTATCTCAAAACAGTGTTCTCTATATATCTCTAACCTGATATGTGTGATAGAGTCTCAGGCAGACAAGCCCATGAAGGTAGGCTAAGTCTGATTTTTACTTACATGTGTTGTAAGCTGGATATAATTCTAACTTGAAAATTACACTTATTACAAATTTGTTTTCATTTAATCTTTATGAAATTATTAATTTATTTTTAAGATTTTGTGTAAATAATTGATAGAGAGGGAGAAATCTCTCTCTAAATATTTTGAAGAAAAAAATGTTTTTCTTTTACACATCCATGTTCAGTTAGAACTTTTTGAAAGAAAACTTTTCTTGAGCAATCTCTTTATAAAGGACAGATTCCATCTTCAAAATTTAAATGTTTACTGATAAGTAACTATGGTATGAAGATAATTCTCTTTGAAAGATACATAGGCACTGCAACTAGTTGTTCTATACATGGAGGTTCTACCATATCTCCACTTTTTATAAGAGACCTATTACTTTAATTTGTCTATTTTATCAGAATATTCTAATCAATTCAAAATATATTTCACTGCATTGTATGTCTAACTCAAAGGTGTTTTCTAGAGGTGGCCGGCAGACAAGACGAGGAGTAAGGCCATTTTTTATTAAAATTTACTTATATGTATGGAAAAAGTGGCAAGGTTTTATCTTTTCTGTCCAAAAATAATAGAAATATGTAAAATTTTAAATTAGGTATATATTTAGCAAACATTTTTTATTTTGTATTACATCTTCAGACCTGTATAAGAAGTATTTATATTGATTCTCAAATCTATACTAATGGTGCGGTCCCCTCAGATTCTTCGGGGTTTGATAAAAACGATGTTTAAAAAAAAAACTTGAATTACAGGATGTTTCCAAAATATTACTTTAAAAATATATTTTTTCACATTTTTTTTATATGCTGGGACAGAAGGTTGCTAGATGAGCTGCGTGTGGTCATTAATGGATCTAATTGTAGAATATTTTCCCATATAATCACTAAAAGTCAACCTTTACTTGTGATGGACACTAACGACAAAGTAACGGTAATTTTAAATTTATTTCGAAAAGGATATGATAATCTGTGTGATTAATCTCACCAACCATGAAATAAACCCTAGTATTTTCTATTGAGGAATGTAAAAGCTAACTATCTCTTTTTACTATTATTGGAAGAAACAAAGATATATTTGAATTCACTAAAATTTGTACACCTTATTTAATTCAATGTCAGAAGAGATCAATTTTTTTTATTGATTTAAACTCTGTGTTTAATTAAATAGGTTACATTGTATATCTATCAATTATATTCATATCCTTTGTTGTTTCTTCAGTTGTCTTGCATGCAAATAATTGTTATGATGATATCAAAGTGAAATGAACATTTCCTTACTAATTCAAGGGTCTATTTAACAGCACTTTAAGTTGGGGTTTAATGTTACTGTCCTCAACTTAGCATAAATAAACAGGTGTTGTTGCAAATTTATTCCACGAATATGTCTAATTTTACAAGTGAAATTACAGTGTTATTACAGTGTAATAACCTCAAATTTTATGGCCATACTGTAGTCACAAGGATCTAATGAATCTAACACCCTTAGAATCAGCATTTTCTGTCCTTGTTAGAGTATTTATAATGTTAAAATGGGGGTCGGTGGAAGGCTGGTTAAACCGTTTGGTTTTCGACCACTAGGACCCGGGTTCGATTCCCGCATTGGACACTTTTTCTGTTTAAAAAAAAATGCTCCAATGGCCCCCAATTCTTGCAAAAGTCCAACCCCCACCAGCGAGTGCAAGTAATCAAACGGGGCTCTGGCATTTGTAAGTGCAAAGTCGAACTGCTTTTCACATGTGTAGACATGTGGTGCGCTTACAGTAAAAAGCAGTCGCTAACTACCCACCATGATTATCATGGCCTGTACCACGTGTACTAGGGATAAGCAAAAAAAAATAATAATAATAATGTTAAAATACTCCTTGTGTAAACAGAATATATTAAGATAGAAACATTTCTCTCTATTTCTATTTATGCCCCACTCTTTTTAATATTGACAGTATACACTCAAAGTTGGAGTTATATTTTCTTACATAAATTTATATCTTTTTTGCTAAAAATTTCAGAATATGCCTTAAAAATAGAATACATTTTATGTTATATTCTATATACAATATATATAAATAAACTGTTGAAACCACAACAGCATGAGTAAATCTCTAACTTAGTGTATTTGTTAGAGCTGTATCCGGTAGACAAGCCCATGAAGGTGAGTCGAAGAACAATTGTTTTGTCTAAGTGTTATTATTATATATTACTTTGGTTTGAAGTTACCACCTTTAGTGGAACCTCATTAAAACAGAAACTTGGTTATTGACATTTAAAATTTAAAATCTCATTGTTTTATTTGTAGTTATAACAGCAATAATCGCGCGTGCAGTTTAAACAACTTAAAAACTTGGTCCAAAGTAATGAGGTTAACTGTACTTGTTTGTTAATCTTTCTTTATATACACCCTTCTCAACCTCTTCAGGTATATAAAGTTGCAAATGTGGTGTTTTCTAGAGGTAGCCGGCAGACAAGATGAGGAGTAAGTTGGAATAATTTTGGTATTTATAGTTATTGTCTATATTATAATCCTATAGCTTTTATAAAATGGATACAATAATTGTGGGCTATGAACTCTCTTGATTTCACAAGAAGATGTAGAGGAAAATTTTAGAAAGTTTTCTTTAGAAATTTTTACTTTTTGAAAAAACACACACATGGTATCAGGACCAAATTAATGTAAGTGCATTTTATGTTATGTTTTAGATTAACAGTGTTTTTCACTGATATGCCATGTGTAATTCATTTATTTGAATTTTGTCTAGATACCTTTAGACTCTTAGCTACAAGCCAAATATTATCTCTTAATCATTAAAAAAAGTTGAGCAAATAACCATGTTCTATATACCTACTGTGTTGTTTGACAGAGCTGTATCTGGCAGGCAGGCTCCAGAGGATGGTAAGTTGTCTTCCACATGGTGCTATATTCCACTTTATTAACACTAACTTGTACTTTATTATACTAAGCTCACTTTTTTAGATTATTTTATATATGACTATCACCAATTGTTACAATGATATGTCTGTGGTGTGTTATAGATGTGACTGGACGACAGGATGAGTAAGACCTTATATACATTTATGTGGTGGTATATATCAACATCACTTGTAACAACATCGCTATAACAACATCACTTGTAACAACATCGCTATAACAACATCACTTGTAGCTAATATTATGTTGTTTGAAAAATGGGTACAACCTTCGACTTTAAACATGTGAATTTAGAAGATAAGGCCTATAGATTAGAAATAAAAGGTAACACACGACCAAACCCAAATTATTTAAATATCTGTGACATTTTGGTAACAATGCTGTTACGACTTTAGAATTATGATGTTCTTACCAAAATGCTGTAAGAATTGGGACTTCTATTGCAAAGTCCAACAGTATATAAGAACCTATGGATGTAAGGGAGAGGTATTCAACTTTTATTATAATCAGTACATCTTTATTCTTTCTTTCGCTCGTAGCGAATTTATTTTGCTTTGTTTGCACAGACTTGATGAAAGAGATGTGCCTTTCTGACTCTGGGTTGATCTATAGAAACTCAAAAATGTAAACAAGACACACTTATTTCAGAAACAATGAGAGAAAATGGTTTAGAAAATATGATGATAAGAAGACCTCCAATGAGTTGCCTAGAAGGGGTCAAGGAATCTACCAGAAGTTCACTAGATTTTCCATATAGTAATCAAAATTTAATTCAACTTGATAGACAATAGCAACAACCTTGTAAATTACATTGGTTATCCCAAGATAATATATAAAAATACCAATAAATAAATTATATTTAGAAATCTTCAGAGAAAAGTCCTGAAGGACGCTGTTTGCAAAACATCACATATCATTTATTAATCTGGATTTGGTCTTATTACTTGGAGTTCTAATAAAGAATCCAAGTTGTGGTTCATCATTTCATTTATTACCATATTTAGAACTAGGGATTCTATGGAAAATTAAAAATTTTCACAAATCTAATAAATCTTTGACAATTATTTTAAAATTTTTAGAATTTCTATGATACAAAATGGTTCAGATTAAAAGTTAATTAGAATTAAAATACAAGTTGAGCTGAAAGATTTTTAAAAGGTATTAAATTTACGTTTGAAAGTACAGTTTTATGATGAATGAAACTTCAAGCCATCTATTAGCATTTTTTTCAAAGAGGTAGAAAATGAATTTTCCAGAACCCTCTTTTCAACCAATTTGTGAAATTCTCAGCAAAATTTTTACTGATCTTTTTTTAATAGAGAAACCTTTGACTTTTTAAAAGATAAACCATGATATATTCTAAATTCCTAATTTTTAGCCTTCTTTGTTTTTCCTGAGGAAATTATCTTTTAATATTATTGTTAAAATATATCTTGTGGTGTTGCTGTCATATTGTCAATATATACAACATTGATATGAATTTGGATTACATTATTAAAATAAGGCTGCCACTAATGCTGATAAAAGTCATAGCTCATGATTTCCTGATTGTGCTTTCAGAATATCCTAGAGCTGGTGGAAAATGAACTGACTATTTTCTCTTTAGTCTAACCTAATTGTCTTTGAATTCAGTAGTCATCTGGATGTAGTTCTACACTTGGTTTGCAATAGAATAAATAACTTTAAGAGAGAACAGTTCAACTTGAATAAAATTGATGTTCTTTTTATTAAAAATGATTTCTCATTTTTTAGCTACCACCCGAGTTAAAGCCATTTGATATTTTTGACATGTGTATAAATAGCTACTAAAAATGAGATACATTGCTTCCATGATGCTAGATTTTTGAAAAAGTGTGGCCAATACATGCTTCATCTGGAACACTGTTATTGCTAGACCAATTTTGTTCAAACCTAACTATACATCTAGTTTGAAATTGTATTCTATAAAAACATATTTTATGCACAGTTTCATATAATGGTTCAAATCATAATACATATTAAGAGATGGAAATATAATAGTAGCTCTATTTTCTCATTGATATGAAAACTGGACATCCATGTCCCTCAGACATTGTCCATTTTAAATAGTTAAATAATTGAAATAAAAATTGTTTGAAATGATTATTTACAGAATTTAAATATCCACAAATCTCTAAAACACCTGAATGCTTCTCTGTTTTCACCTACTATTTCCCCTTCCCACCAAACCCCAAAAGATATATCATCTTTTTCTGTAAATCTATATTGAATAAGGTAATGATGTTGTACATTGATGTACAATAATATACCACCATGAGACCACTGTCACACTCTTACTAGAGAGCACCTCTCTATTAAGGACAGTTCTTATTTCCAATATATCACCATTTAAATAGATATCCTTTACAAAGATGTTATACTGTAAATACTCACATTTGAGGTCAAGCTGTCAACTTGTCTTTTATGGCAAATTCTTTCTAAATCTCTGTATGTTTCTTCTAATAAAGATCATAGTTCTATAGATAATATAGTCCTATTATTGTGTTCAGAGGTACAACTGGAAAACAACATGAAGGTGGGTGTTGCTTATCTCTACTACATCTCTAACAACATAGTTGTCCTTTAATAGCTACCTTATTCTCCTGTTCCTCTTCATACAGTCTAACTTCTTTAATTTAACACTTCATGAAATCAATTGGGTTGAATTAAAGTTGGTTAAATTATAGTCAGTTAAAGTAGATGAGCTGATTGGTAAATAAAATATTGTTTGAATTAAAGCAAGTGCTGAATTATATTGGATTGAATTAAAAAGAGGTTATACTGAAAATATACTCTCTATTCAAATTATTTATTCATTATCTAGTTTAAAGACACAGAGTCACACTATAGCATAAATGTCTGCAAAAACATAAGAAAGGTATATATATTGGAGTTGAAAAGGAGCACTTTCAAGTGATATCACAACTTTACTTCCACCCATTTGGTGTAATTTAGTCAATTTGTACACTTCCTTTTTATTTGGATTAATTGGTTTTTCATAATCCTGCGGACATTCAAATGATGATAAGGCTTTGCCAAAAGTGGTGTATTTTTAAATTTAATAAAAGATTGAGTTATTGTTCAAATATAAACCAATATTATTTTATTATTAATATTATTTTGCATCTATTTTGATGAGAGAAGTAGCCTTTCTCTTTTTATATATTAATATCCTTCCAGAAAATTGCCATCTATATTAATATTTTAATTTGATGAAAAGCAATCCTGAAAAAGTCTTCAAATACAAAGGCATATATTTTGCTGTAAAAATTATATATTTTCAATATTTCTAACAAGGTAAACTATAAAACTATATCCAAATATGTGAAGTATGCACACCGTTTGAATGTGGTTTTGTTACTTTATGCTTCAAGGTTATAATCCAAAATGTATCCATCATATCAATATTTCTGATAGTAAAGTGGGCCAATACGAGTATTAGTAAATAAATCTATCTTTATACCAATAATGTCTTTTAATAAATAGCTATTTTAATTTAAAACAAAAGACATATTAAACATTAAAAAGTTTTTCAAAAGGCTTAAATAAAGTCAAGCATTTATAAAACAACCCCTTAAGGGATAACAATTTTCATTTGAATTAAAGATGGTGTTTATTTATAGTTGGTTGATTAAAGAGACTATACTGTAGTTTTAGAAGTTACAAAAAAAAACCTTTGAATAAATTAATTTTTTTTCTTTCCACAAAAAAATGTTCCATTCAAGTTGAAGGCCAATAAAGGACTGAGTGCTCTACTGATTTTCAAAATAAAAATGTTCAATATTGTCCATGCACTATAATCGAGCACAATATTGTATTATTTGTTGACATATTCATGTTGGATGCTTTAGAGGCAGTATCTGGAAGGCGGTCTAAACGGTAAATATTGTTTTAAATACAAATAGAAACTACATTAAATTATAAATGTTTTTAATTACAACTTGAGAAAATACAAGAAAATAAGACCTAATCCAAATAATTTAATAGTGTGTGATGTTTCGGCAACAGCATTGGCACCATAATCAGACAAAAGAATAAATGAGAAAAATATCACAGCAAGTTCTTAAATAGTACTTTTATCAAGTGTTTAAACAGGTTAACAGATAAGAAAAAATAGTTTTTTTAAGACAACTTGAAATATTCTTAGATTTTTAGAGTTCTAAGAATATTTCAAGTTGTCTTAAAAAACTATTTTTCCTTATCTGCTATCTTGTTTAAACACTTGACAAACAGTACTATTTAAGAACTTGCTGTGATATTTTTTCTTATTTATTCTTTTGTCTGATGGTGTGACAATGCTGCTGCCGAAACGTCATACACTATTAAATTATTTGGATTAGGTCTTATTTTCTTGTATTATAATCTATAATCCAAATTGTGCTTTATCAGCTCGAGAAAATATTTTATGTACATTGAAGATTTATCACAAAAACAAAGAAGAACCTAAATATATTATTTGTCAAGCTTCATAACCGGTCAATAATATTTTAATATGAAAAAGAAAGATCACCTCTATCTTTTGTCAAAACTATGTGACATTTTTTACTGTCTCTACAAACTAGCAAAATCGGTTTAGTGCCAAAGCCACTACACCATTAGGTCAACACAGAAATTCATCTAGAGACCATTCTTCCAAATATGGCCTTAAGTCCATGGTTGGCTTAGATTTCATGGGATCCACAATTTCATGAAAGTTTCAGAATTTACAAAATGATGGGCAGTTAGCAATTTTCTTGGAGTATATAGATCTATGCAAATAAGGTGTTATCTACTGTCATAATTGGTGCAAAAAATGCCCCATCTTTTGACCATCACAGATATTTCAGGTCAGTGACAAATTTTAACATAGAAATGACCAGGCTTTTTGTGGTTAATGTTGCAGTCTTGGGCACACAAATATCCACCATATATTTCACATACTATAATAAATATTTCTTGGGAATATCGGAGAAAGACTTGGTCGCTATAAAACATGCAATATAGTTTTGCTCATACTTGTAATAGAATAAACTAATTTCACAATAGAAAAATTCCTGTGTTTTGGCAGGAGTGAGGAACATGTAGAAGGCAGGCAACATGGTAAGTTTCCTTTTATTTATTGGTGGTTGTGGTTTGGTGGAAAGATATTTTCTTAGAGAACATTTATTTGGGTGTGGGGTTTGGTAGTGGACCAGAGAATGGTATTGGATATGTGACATTGAAGACTGCCTGCAGTTGGTGAAAATAGAGGGTAAAAATTGATTACAGCCATCCTCTGAATAATTTCCCTCTTCACACATAATCTATTTTACCCCTATTATTATTATAAATAGCTTAAGAAATTAATATAATTTCAACCTCCAGCAACCTTACAACTATCGAATGTTATATAATAGAAGAAGATGCTACAAGATAAAAAGCTTATATAAAATAGTTTTATGAAGCACTAACGCGCCATCTGTTATCAAAATACGAAGCTATTATAGACGCGTAAGATTCTTTTTGAAAATAAAATAATTTCTACTGCCCTTACTGCAATGGAAAATTCACCACTGATGAGCCAGGCCCTCCCATTAATTTTTCCATTGCAGTAAGGGCAGTAGAAATTGTTTTATTTTTAAAAGAATCTTACGTGTCTATAATAGTTTCATATTTTGATAAAATAGTTTACATAATTCTTTCTGTAAACTGGAGTAGTTACAAGTCCTCACACTGAACTGTTTTGTAAATACTGTGGCGGTTCTCTGGATATATGCCAATTTGTCAATTTTGTCCCCTTTAGAACCCTTCAAATTTGTAATGTGGGCTTTATACTATTATGTACAAAAATCAGATAATACATATAATTGCCAACACAAAAATGATTTTCAGAATATATAGCACCATTTTTATGTTGAAAATTAATGACCTTGAACATTTTTTTATCATAAAGGAGGAATTTCTTGAAATACAGCAGAGCCTCTCTCTAAAGGAAAAACCTAGTTGGAGAGACAGAATGTCATTTTTAGAGGTGTCTTCTGGCAAGAGTTTCCTCTCGTGAAAATTCTAGTGAATATTTTGAAAAAAAAATCGAAAAGATTTTTTGTGGTCAAAAATGATATATTAAATATATTTTGTCTCTTTATAAGCTCACTTCTAATCTTAAACCTTTGATTGGAGTTGTTTCAGATGAGGTTACTGGACGGCAGGCAGAGGAATCTTCTGGAAGGCAGGGTGAAGAAGTTTCTGGAAGACAGGCTGAGGAGGAAGTTTCTGGAAGACAAAATGAGGAGGTTTCTGGAAGACAAGCTGAGGAGGAGGCGTAAGTCAGAATTAATAAATACTTCAACATGATCAAAATCAGAAAAAGAACATAACATATACTGTAAACCTCTCTTGGGAGTTACTTTTCTTGGTAGTTTTTCAGTCTTAGGAGTCAATTATTAATAGAAACTTTTTTTTCTAATAATTTATTAAATTTTATTCAATCTCTGTTTAATTTGACAACCTTTTTCTTGTAAGTACATTTTTGCTTGGAACCAAATGGAAACTCCCAAGACAGGTTCTATTGTGTCTATTTATACAGTGGAAATATGCATTATAACATTTTCCTTTATAATAGCAACATAGTGATAACTTCGTAATTCTAAGGTCTCAAGTTTTAAGTACCAATTATTTTTAACGGTTGTTATATAAAAACAACTAGAGAGAATGAAATCTTGGTCCAAAGTAATGTTATATTGAGATTTAATTGTATTTTTTAATTCTTATTTGATTATTAATTCGTCATTTAGAAGTGATGTTTCTCTTATTTGACCATAATATAAAGCAACAATTAGAGCAGAAGGCTCTTCAGCAGGCTTAAATTTATCTAGTGGAACTTAATTATATAAAAAAAAACTCTTTTTAAAAAGCAGTTTGTTTATAACATTCTGAGGTAGCTCAATTTTATTTAATTCAATAAATTTTAACCCTGTTTATAGAATTAACATGATTATAAATATCTCAAGATTGTTATATTGTTATATTGAGATTAGACTATTTTTGTACATTAAATTAAATACATATTTATGCCAGTTAGGCATATAAGACAAAAATGGCAAGTCTACATATAAGAAATAAAATTATTAAGCACTAGAATGTTCATTTTACAAATACACAAACTTTCTACTGTCCTTTTTGTGATAAAAAAAAAGTACCCTGGGGACTTAAATTGCCAAAATCATATGGTGGATTCACCACTGATGACCAAGCCCTCTCACAAATTTTCATCAGTGTAAGGACACTAATTTTTTTTTTGTTTATTTGTTAAAAAAACATTTATGCTCAATGGTTTAATTTCTGAGGTTCTACTCTGCTTATATATTTATAGAGTTTCAAATCAGTAGAGTCTATATCTCTAACCTGATATGTGTGATAGAGTCTCAGGCAGACAAGCCCATGAAGGTGAGTCAAGTCTAATTTTTACTCACATATGTTGAAAGAAGGGTTATATAATTCTAATTTGAAGATTATGACTATTACAAAAATGTTTCCACTTGATCTACAAGAATTTGTAAAATATTTTCAAATGTTTGTGCAATTATATGATCAAGAAGGAGCAATCACTCTAAATTTTTAAAAAAGCTTATTTCTTTCACAAATCTGGGTACCTCCTTTTCTATATGAACTATTACATTGGTTTGTCTATTTTTCGAATAAACCACTTAACCCAAAGTATATATCACACCATTATATGTCTAACTCTAAGGCATTTTCTAGAGGTTTCCGGCAGACAAGATGAAGAGTAAGAAAATTTTAAAAAATAATTACTTATATATATGTGTTAAGCTGCAAACTTTTTTCTTGCACTGTTATAAAAGAGAAGTAAGCTAAAATTTTATTAAAAACTTTGCACAAGTTTTCACCTGTTATCCCATCTTCAGACATTTACAAGAGATTTTAAATATTTTGGTCTTGCATGTTTTAAATATATGTGGTAATATAGTTATTTTAAACTTATTTCAAACAACATATATGGTTCTTTATGAGTAATCTCACAACAGAAACAAAGACATATATTTGAATAATATAAATATATTTTTATATTATGTGGGGGCATACATAACCTTATTTTTCTCCAATTTTTGCTTGCATGCAACTAAAATATTATGATATCAACACGATATGAACTTCATTAATTTAAAGGTTTTCTTAGCATCACTTTTTGTTGGTGTACACATTGTCTCTACTCTACACTTGCCATGAATAAGCTGATGTTATGGCAAGTTTATTCATTCAAATCTGTTGGATTTTGTCAGGGGAAAAGTATTTGGTATTGTTTTATTGTCTTTTAAATAGGACTAATAAACTCAATTTTTTGGTCATATAGTAGTGATGAGGATCTAAAGAATCTCACACCTTATCCAGGAAGCTCTAATATTAAAATATGCAATGGAAACATTTTGTTTTTACACCAAAAAATATTCAATAATAATATATTTTTAATATAAGTCATTTATTTATTTATGCTTATGAGGTGATACAGCAACATCTTTACAATTAGAGAGGAGACAAAATGAACCAAATCTAGAAAAAAGAAGTGAGGACATATCGGTCATTAAAGTCTGAGAGGCAAGGCCTTCAGTCATGATTTTATTTTATTTTTTTTCTTTTGTTATGAAAAATAAAAGTTCAAGAGGTTCATTAATTTGATGGCTAACAAGTTGAAGCCAGCCATTTGTATACAAAAAAAACTATTGTCAAAAATATTTTACTCTCACATGGCAATGCACAGTCAAGTTTACTTTTGAAACAATGAACCAATTTACTTTTGAGGTCGAGGATATGGAGCATTATTATTTATATGCTAGGCATTGCACTATTATTACACCACCTTTTGAATATCACAAAGAAACTTTGCAATAATGGAATCACACCAAGCCAAAAATGGCACTTTGAATTTTAAAAGGAGCTTTGCACTATGAGAGGGAAGTTCTCTCCTGGTTACTTCTATTTAAATACAGTAGAACCTCATTTAGGGACACCATTTTACAAAAGACGATATTTTTCATCACCAAAATTACCATTTTTACTACTTAACAACTCTCAGGTAAGAGAACACCTCTCCCTAAAATACACTTTAGCTGAGCAACTAAGTATTCTTTTCAGAGATATTCTATGATACTATGAGAGTATAAAACATGGTATATATTCTTAAAAATAAGAGCAATCTATTGGCTGTCTCCGCAAATTAACAGACTCAAGTTGATGAAAAAGTCACAACCCCAGCTTTGTCACGAACCTGAGTCTATTATTTTGTGAAGACAGTCAATATATTGCTCTTAGTTGTAGCATACAATTTGATGGGAAATGTACACTCATTTTAATAGTTCTTGTATATTCCTTATAAACTTCTTGGCCACTTCTTGTATTTAGTCTACCGAGCACACATTTTAATCTAAATAAATTGTAAATATATACTATCTTAAAAGCAAGAAAACTTTCTCCACTGATTATATTAACTAGAAATAAAGCGTAAGGAGAAAAGATTTTTTATTCACAAAATCGTGCGACAAGCTTTCGGGCAGTCACGCCCTTCGACTGGTAACAAACTGTGGTAGCAAAAGGCTTTATATAGGAATCCGTTTTTAAAGTTATATTTACATATGTGATGAATATAGGACGGCTAAAAATACAATTCAGATTAAAAACTTATGAAATCTAAATTAGTGATATGTTACTATTACGTAAGTATGCTAATCTTGTAATGCTAAATGATGAATGAACGAAAAATTGCAGATTGGCTATGTTACTAAACTATACCGCGATAATAGTAACATATCACTTACGTAATAGTAACATATCACTAATTTATATTTCATAAGTTTTTAATCTGAATTGTATTTTTAGCCGTCCTATATTCATCACATATGTAAATATAACTTTAAAAAACGGATTCCTATATAAAGCCTTTTGCTACCACAGTTTGTTAACAGTCGAAGGGCGTGACTGCCCAAAAGCTTGTCGCACGATTTTGTGAATAAAAAATCTTTTCTCCTTACGCTTTATTTCTAGTTAAATATATATACTATATTTATATATAATTATATATATAGAAATTTGGAGATAGGTGATATGGTATCTGACTTTTGAATCAGAAGATTGCAGATTCAATTCTTGGCAGGATCTTTTTTCAAATGGTTATTAGGCATTCTCTCTCTCTCTCCCATAATAAAATTTTCATAATTTTTCAGTTCATTTTTTGATATATTTTCATGACATATTTTTTCTCTTTTACTGAAACTTTCAGAATATAATAAATAAAATTGTTTACATTTTTTGTTTTATATTTTATATTCAATATAAAATAAACTATTTACAACATTACACACAATAGCATGAATACATTTCTAACCTGGTGTGTATGTGCTTGTTAGACCCCTATCTGGTAGACAAGCCCATGAAGGTGAGTCACAATACTGATTGTTATGCCTAATAGTTGTTAATATCTGTTACTTGGGTGTTACCTTATTATCTACATTGGAACCTCAATTTTACAGCAACTTGGTTGAAAATCTAAAGTCCCATTGTTTTATCCATAATTTAAAAAAAAACAAATTTTTGAACATATATTCTCTTAGTGCCAGGCAATGGGGTTCAACTATACCTATTTGTTATTCTTTATTTATAACACTCTTCTTGACTTCTTCAGGAATCAATCATCAAGTTGTGACTGTGGTGTTTTAGAGGTATCCGGCAGACAAGACGAGGAGTAAGTTAGATGGTTTCATCATACAATATCTATACCCCTGCTTTATATAAGACAATAATCAAGGTGAATTCTCTATTTCATTTATTTTACTGAAAGATGTAGAGCAATAAGTTTCAATTCAATATTTTAATCCGATTTTTGTTGATGTAGCTTTTTTGGGGGGAACATTTGAAAAATAAGGTAAAAAGACCAAATCCAAATTAATGAAATGTTTGTGAAATTTCTGTAACATGCTGTCACAGAAATGTAACAAGCATTTCATTAATTTGAGTTTTGACCTTTGTTTACCTTATATTTTTTTATCTTAAATCCAAATTGTACCTTATTACAAAAATAGTTTTCCCCCACTTTAGAAAATTGATTAACATTAATGATAAAGTAAAATTTAGATTATAAATTATAAACATATGGTATTAATACCAAATATACAAATCAATAAAATAGATGTGATGTTTCAGTAACAATGCTATTACCAGAACATAATATATAGAGTCTCTTATAGAGTTTATTGATTTTTTTGGATTTTTTCTTGATACCTTATGATTCTAATTCAACATGAAGAGAGGGAAAAAAGAATCTCTTCATTCAACTGATATTCTGATATATAGTGTAATCCATCAGGAAGTTTCAGTTGCAGTCGAGAAATACATTTTTCTTAGTTTTACTACTTTCTCCTTTATCCTATTTGTGTTTCATATTAATAAATAGGCTTGAGACTTGAGGTTCAAATATAATTATGTTTTTATCAAAGTTTCAAATAAAAATGAATGTTCTCTCTCCCCCAAATATATTAAAATTTTTATAAAAAGAGACACTAATGAAATTTAAAAACTTTTAGTTATTTCAATTCTTATTACTTGGAAAACACAAGGCAACAAGATCAAATCCAAATACACGAATAAGTAAATACAAAATAAGTGAATAATCATTATACTTTAATTGTTAAATAAATACAAAACGCCATGTTTTATACCTACTGTGCTTTTTGACAGAGCTGTATCCGGCAGACAGGCTCCAGATGGTGAGTTGAACAAAAATTATCTAATGTGTTAAAATTTGATTTTAAAATCGGTTGAATTATCAAGTGTCAAATTATGGTAGCAAGTCGAGACCTGGAAACGTGGTCAAATTATTGCAATTGTGGAATTATAACGAGGTTATAATTCATATTCACATCTACCATCATCTACTTTTGATTCACATAAATCTAATTGTCTAAGGGTGAAAACTGAAATATATATATATTTTTTATTTTTGTGCATTTTAATGAGATCATTTGAAAACTATTTTTATTAATTATTATCCTCAACTCTCTTTTAGCTTCAATATGGAACTTGGCACCACGACAAATTGTTACAATGATATGCCTGTGGTGTTTTCTAGAAGTTTCTGGCCGACAGGAAGAGTAAGACCTTATATACATTTACATTGTGGTGTATCATCAAGTAACAAAACACATATAAATAGATCAACTATGTGATGTTTAGCAACTACTTTTGTAATAAAGATGGTAATAATGCTCTTACCAAAAGTCACAGTTTTCTTTTTGGATGCGGCCTTGTTACCTTATGGTCTAATTTATAATATAAATTGCACATTATCATGTTGTGGCATATATATATGGCATTTCAAACCTTGCTATAAAAAGGTCACTTGGGACTAAAATTATAAGTTATCATATCCACTTAAGAATTATAATGCAATTATAATTTCTGTTAGAAACTGTTATAACAAGGTATATATATCATCATATCTTGATCTTTTCTCTCTATGTAGAAATTGCATCTTTTATTTAGACTATTTGAATGATAGAAAGTAAGCCATTTGATGCTGCCGGGCCTGGCAGAACTTGATGGAAGGGTGTATCTATCATAATACTGCCATCCTATCTTGCTTGTAAAAAATACTTCACTTTATTTGGATTAGGACTTATTTTCTTCTAGGAGAGACCAGTTCAACATGAATGAAATGGTGTTTTTTTTTTAACATGAAACCTTTTTTTAGACTGCCACCCATGTTCAAGCCATTTTATATTTTTTACTTTGCATAAATAGCTACTAAATAATACATTACTTCCTATTATGTTAAAATGAATATGCATGCATATGAATATGTTATAAAAATGAATAGGCACAATTTGGATTATAGATTATAAACACATTGTAATAAAAACAAAACCAAATAAATAATGTGTGAAATTTCTGTAGCAATGCTGTTACCAAAACGTCACACTATTTTTTTTTATTTTATTATCTTGTTTTTATAGGAAAATAAAAGAATTATTGCTAAACTGATTATGATTAAATCTAGGCTATTCACAGAGATTAAAGTTTTATGCTTGAATATCATATTATATATATACATGTATATATATATGTTATAAGAAATTTAAACTATTTTTCATGATAGATGGCACATTGATGCATAATTTTAATATATATCTGATAGACATGGTCTCATTTTCAAATGATTAAATAATTGAAATAGAAAATAATCAAAATTCAGAATCTATCAGATCTTAGGAACCATAAATCTATAATCCACCTGAATGCCTCTAATATTTTAAAACTTACTTTTACCCCCTCAGAAATGTAGAATGAGATATAGAATTATGTACATCAAGTAGGAAAATATAACTTATGGTGTCTCCTTACATTTAAGGTCAAGTTGCAAACTTGTCTTTAGTGTCCAATTCTTGTCAAATCTCTTTGTGTCTTCAAATATATGCTCTGTGTAATATGGTTTCATTTTGATGTTCAGAGGTTCATCTGGAAGACAGCATGAAGGTATGTATAGTGTATAGCTGATGTTCATTACCTTTATGACAAAATGACAGTCCTATGATAGCTATCTTATTCCCCTATATTTTATTTAAACTATATCATCATGTGTGAGAACTTTTTCCAAGACATGGGGTCACACAATCCATAAAAATGTCACTAAGTCCTTAGAAAATTCTCTACTTGAGTTAAAAAGCTCCTTAAAGTAATATTGTAGCGTAATTTATTTGTCATCATATAGCCACGTTGTAAGATTCAAAAGGAAAAACAGGGTAACGTGGTAAGATTCTTTAATGGAGCATGACGAGCTTTCAGGCAGCAACTGCCCTTCTTCAGGTCTTATACAAGTGTAGACAGAGAAGTGCCATATTTATAAGCAAAAATATTTACATATATACGCGCAAGGAAATAAGGAATTTTACATACTGAAGATTGGAAAGGGAATTTGCATAGTTACAAATAAAACGAACTCTGTGTGAGAAATAGAGGCAAAAAACGGAGATAAAAATTAAACATAAAGGCATAACGTGGAGAAAAAATTGAAATAAAAATAAAACCCAGAAACACATCAGCGAGTGAGGCCGTAAAGTATTGTATATTGCGGTGGGAGATCAATCTTCCGGTTAAAACTGGGAGTACAGTTCGATACCAGTGCTTCCAGAACCAAGCGTTGGTACTTGTTTCCAAATCTCTGTATACAGAAATCGTATCATCTAAATTGAAGGAATGGTCAAAATCTGCGATGTGTTGAAAAATGAGAGACTTTCTATCTTTGGAACGTATATTACAATTATGTTCGCGGATTCTAGTAGCGATGGTTCGACCAGTTTCACCAATGTAGCATTGTTCACAATCGTTGCATGATATTTTATAGATGACGTTATTGAGGGATAGAGGGTTAAGTTTGATGGAACTTTTTGTTATAGGGTGCCTTAAGAATGCTTCTAGGGAAGGCGAATTCTTGAAAAACGTGCGAATACCGAATTTTCGTAAAAATAACGCAATATTGGAGTTCGTGGTCGAAAAAGGAAGGACACAGACGTTTTTATACAGAGGAGGTGCAGCTTTTTTGTGGTTCGGGACGTAAAAATGGCGATCAATAAAATTATTACGGTAACCGGCGGATAAAAGATGGGTGTAAACGGTACGTTTCTCGATCATTCTAAATAAGGCAAGGGAGCAATGTGAGTGTATACCCGTTTGGAGAGAGTTTTTACCGTGGTGATTTTGTGAGAAACCGGGGCATGCGATAAAAAGTGTAAATAGGAGGGAGTGAAGTTAGGCTTGCGAAATACGGTGGTCTGAAAAGTGCCATTAGTGTTAATGACTAAAACATCTAAAAACGGGATGCAATCAAAACAGGTTGGGTTGTGAGTAAAACGGAGATCATGATGGTATGAGTTTAAAACTGTGAGTATAGGGAGATGGTCGGTATCACGATGGAGGCAAAAAATATCGTCAACGTACTCTGTCTACACTTGTATAAGACCTGAAGAAGGGCAGTTGCTGCCTGAAAGCTCGTCATGTTCCATTAAAGAATCTTACCACGTTACCCTGTAATTTATTTGTATTTATGTTATTTACATCATTTAAAGTTTCATATTTCAGGTTTATTTACATGAATTGGTATGATTTTTGAATACTATATATATAAAAAAAACTATTACTTTAATTTTAGGGTAGTAGACCATTGGTTGGTGTGTACCGAAGAATAAAACTTTTTTCAAACTTCCCTCCTCAGGCAACTATTTTCTAATACAACAATATATTAGAATCTCTCTATAGAGGACAGCACCTAGTTCCAGCACCAAAGTCCTGCATGGAGAGGTGTTCACTTACTGGAGAGTTGCAAAATAGTATGAATGGTAAACATAAGGTAATTACACCAAATCCAAATAAATAAATAGTGTGTGACATTTCGGTAACAGCATTTTTATTTATTTGAATTTGGTCTAATTACCTTGTGTTTATAATCTATAATCCAATTTTTGCCTTATCAGTATGAATGGTAATTTTGATAATGAAAACTAGCATTTGTAGAGAGGTTTTACTTTAGTAAGAAAGTCTTCTCATCGAGGTTCCACTGTTAAGTACTGGTAAAGTTAGGTAAGTTGTTTATCATTCACACTTTTTTATTTGAACTCATTTGTTCTCCATAAAATCCTGGGGATATTCAAATGATACTATAGCTTTGATAAAGGTGCTTATTATTTTGATATAATTATATTGAAAATTAGGCAAAATAAATAGATATTGTCTATGCACAATATTATTTGTTGACATATTTATTGGATGTTTCAGAGGCAGTTTCTGGAAGGAGAGCTAAGCGGTAAATTAGTTTTTAAATTCTATATCAATTATTTTTTGAATTTGAAATTATTATCATAAATCTTGAAATTGCAGCAAAGTGAACACTAAATATTTTTCTCAACAACAATGTACCTAATTATATTTTTGTAAATAATACATAAGATAATAAAAAGATCGCTTTCCCAGTCAAAATAGACAAACTATGCACCATTTATTAACTCTTTACAATCTAGCAGACTCCGGGAGACAAAGGTGCATAACCAGCTTTGGCAAAGATACCTATTTGGAGACAATTGCGTCAGTCCTGGGTGTGCTTTGATTTCATGAGCTCCAATCGGATTTCATGAGTCTCGGACTATATTTATCTTCAAAAAGTAAGGTTGTCAATCCTGTCATAATGAGTGCATAAAATACACACCATCTATTGACCATCTCTGAAAAGGAACAAATTTTGAGGGGAAAGATTTTTTTTATTACATTATAAAGGACTGCGGCGTGTGATTATAAACAATACTTAAAGTTATACCGCATAAGTTTCTTTTCTATGAAAAATCAATATTTATTTCAAAGAAAAATATTTACTATTTCTAACTTTTTTGAATGAAGTATGAGAGGGTGAAAATATGAAGAGTAATGGCGAACGGAAAAATAAAAGATGGAAAGATACGTCCAGGGTAGCCTAGTGGACATGGCATCTGCCCAGTAAGCGGAAGGTTGTGGGTTCGTTTCCCGCCCCTGGACACTTTTATTTTTCCGTTCGCCATTACTCTTCATATTTTAACCCTCTCATACTTCATTCAAAAAAGTTAGAAATAGTAAATATTTCTCTTTGAAATAAATATTGATTTTTCATAGAAAAGAAACTTATGCGGTATAACTTTAAGTATTGTTTATTTATTTTTATTGTTGCTGTGGAGACCAGGGCTTAAAAAGTTCTTTCATCATATTTCACTCCACAAAGCAATGTCTCCTACTTCATGTAGCTTCTGCCCCGCCAGGGAGTGGAAGGATAGATGTCTATAGGGGTGACCAGCTACAGATGTAATTGATCTTAATATTTTTAGGCATTATTCAGTACTGTGAATTCAATGCACTGTAGAATACTTTACAAAATCTTAAATATTTTTGTGTGTGATTTTAAAAAAAGGCTTATGGACTCTATGAAATGTAAAATGTAGTTGTACCCTTACATGTGAAGTAGAGATCTCTAATAGGATCAATTCCAACATACCTGTGTGGTGGCAGGAGTGAGGAACATGCAGAAGGCAGGCAACATGGTAAGTTTCCATTTATATGTTGGTGGGTGTGGTCTAATGAATATATATTATTCTGAAAATAGAGCAATCCATACTTAATTCATTAGATAATAAAATGCATATATTGGATTTAAAAAATATTTATTTTGCCAATATTTCGGCTGGCCGAATGCCAACCTTTATCGAGGCATTACATTTTTTGTATACACAAACTCAGCGCCGCATAGTGTTATAATATCACAGTTGAAATCAATTAAAAAAACAGAGTAGGTGGGAGAAATTTTGTGCATGAAAAATATTATAAAAAATGCAATCAAAAATGTAAAATATCTTAAAATATTAAAGGAAAAAATTGAGTTCTATCTTAAATTTAATAAATTGTAATAAGTACATAAAATATTTAATTAATAACTCATAAAGAGATAAATGTAAAAATATATGTATCTATTAAAACATTTGAAAATAAATTTAAAATGATTTAAACAATAAACAGTAAGAACCTTTTAAAAAGTTTTTAAAAATGTTGTGGGTATTTAAAAAAATTCATTTCAAAATTTAGGATATCGATTTTTAAATAAGCAAAAAAATATTTTATAAAAATGCATTAAAATGCAATTTTTATTAAATCCAATATATGCATTTTATTATCTAATATATTATTCTGAATATAGAGCAATCCATATTTAAATCTTCAGATAATAAAAAGGCATATATTGGATTTAATAAAAGATTTATTTGCCAACATTTATACAGGTTTATACAAAAATGTAATGCCTTGACAAGGTTGTCAGCCAACCAAAATATTGGCAAATAAATATTTTATTAAATCAAAACTATGCCTTTTTATTATCTGAATATATATTATTGGAGAACATTTATTTGAGTGTGAAGTTTGCTGGTGAGAGAGAAAGAGAGACCATGGAATTGAGGACTGCCTTTAGTTATTCTGAGAGGGTGAGAAATTTCACCCTTATATCACATGCACAAAGCCTTTAGTAATCTTTAGAATTCCGCCTTTGCCGGTCCCAAGCCCGGATGAAAAAGGAGGAGGGGAGCAGTAACAAGCTCGCTAAAAAACTTACGCTCAGCTGGCCCGGCTGATAGTACCCTGTAAGGGCTCCTAATCCATGGATACAGGATGAGCAGCGTTTGTACTGCATGTTAGGAGCAGCTGCACATGGCGTCTGTTCCTCATGTCAGAGGCGGCCATTTCTTTTGGGGCTAAGTCGGCCTGCCACTGAGTAGTGCTCCCAGTCTTGATGACAAAGGCAGACGCATTCTACTTCACCCAGTCATGATCTCAAGCTTTACAAGCTTGATACCCTAATATGATTGAGTGGAGATAAGAAAGAAGAAGAAGTAATCCTTTGAATACCAGTAGCATGTCTCATGAGCTGGAATGCGGTCATGCGTAAACCCCAGTGCCCCATCTCAAAGGCCAAAAACAAATTGGCTTATAAATTTTCAGGTATGACGCTACCGTTCTATCTTTAGAATGGAAGCCTGGTTAGATATATGACTCAATCTTGGTTTGTAGATATTCCCGCTGGCCATCCATTTTACTATGGATTTTGTGTTTGTAATTTCATGTTTTTTAAAGGCTATTTCACCTATTACTAGCATATCGACATATTGTGTGTCCAATTTTTCAGAATCACATATTTCTAATTTATCATCAATTGATGCATATAATACAGAAATATATTCATTTAATGGGAAAATTATATATACAATTATGACTGTGAATGGGAAGATGTAACAGAATATGATAGAGACCCACCAAACATATAATTTTACACTTTACCTATGAAAAAACACCTGATATCAAATAAACCATTTTATAATTTGTTTCTATTTTACAATGCCTTTTGTCAACAAATAAATATGCTCATGTAAAATCCCCAAAAATCAGAGTTCTCCAAACGAATCATTTGTATTTCTGTGTGTCAATTTGAACAGGGAAATGATTTTTATGCCAAAAATTTCTGTTTATTGATCTCAGATTGTAAAGACAACATGCCATTCTTTGCAAAAATGTGTTTCATGAAATCATTTTCTCCAAATTGTTTCTATGTTGCACCTATATTCTCCAACAGTGATATCCTCAAAGATTGCAACAAAATTCAAATCATTTCTATAAATAGGAGTGTTAAATTCCTACCTTATTTACAAAAATAATGGTATAAAATGGTCTTACAGTGATGAAAGGTGTTAATAAGAAAGGAATTAATGAGAGATCTTGTTTTGTTTCTACCTATGAAGATACTCAACAGAATTTGTGTGAGCTCACTCAAAGATGAAGAAAGTCTAAATGACAAAAAAGAACCATGTACTAGATATTGACACTAAACATGATTGAAGAGATTGTTTAGTGTGTAGTGAATTAATTTGGGCATGAAAGATAATTTTTAGACATTCTTTTTCATAAAAAGAGAAAATGTTCTCTCTCCTGATATTTTATATCCTTAAAAAACTTCCAATAATTTCACTATTTAGATAGAGCTAATATTAGTGTACCTGACAATATCTATATGCTTCAAAAAATCTCTTACAAAGGTTGAATGTAAGACTCCTTTACTGTTAACTCTATAAACTCAGTAGGGTGGTGTTCCAGAGGAGGTTTCCGGAAGACAAGCTGAAGAGTAAGTTGATTTGAACAATCTACCTTTCATTTAACTCTGGTCTGGTATTGTTATCTTTGAAAGTTGTAAAAATTTGCTTTGAATTTGTTATTAGCAATTTTTCTACCATGGCACATGTTATCTACACTCCAATTTCTTTAATTCAATATAAAAGAAGGGTTTAGAATTTTCTGTTGAATTAAAGGCTGTGTGTGTTGAGTTATAGTTATTTAAGATAATTATCAATTTCATTACAGCATTCACTGCTAGTGCATATTTTTTAAGCCATTTAGTTGGAAATATTTAAGATATTGAATTAAAAATTCTATGTTGCTAAATAGAAAGATAAAGTAAAGTAAATATTTTTCACAAATAAATTTATTGGCAATGTGTTTCTTCTAATTAATAAATTAAAATTGAAAGAAACACATTGCCAGTAAATTTATTTATGCAAAATTTTAACGATAGATGGCAAATAAATTTATAAATTTAATTTACTAAAGTAAATATGTTGAGTGGATTTCAAAAAATAATTGAATATTGGTTGGTTGAATTGAATATAATGATTGGAAAGAGAAATGATTAGAATTTTGAAAAATTGTTTGATTTAAAGTTATTTTTTATATTACTGTATTTAGTTACAAGATACCTTTTAAATTTTTCTACCTTCATCGAAGCAAACTCTGGTTTAATTCCCTATATATATATATACTTGGTTCTGATTATGTTAGAAATGCTAGTTAGAAATCCATATACCAAATTTTATTAATTATGCAATAGAACTATCCATTATTTTTATCAACCCAGTAGAAAACTTTGCAGTAATGATAAGGAATGAGTCAAAACATCAGTTTTGGCAAATTCAGACAAACTGCCAACTTATCAATCACCCCACCTGCGAGCACAAGTAACCAAACGGGGCTCTGGCACATTTGTAAGTGCAAAGTCAAACTGCTTTTCACATGTGTAGACAAGTGGTGCACTTACAGTAAAAGCAGTCGTCAACTTCTACCCACCATGATTATCATGACCTGTATTTTGTGTACTAGGGATAATTACATATCATCATAAATCTCTAACCTGTTATGTGTTTGCTAGAGAGGTATCTGGCAGACAAGCGCCCGATGAAGGTGAGTTAAACAACATGACATGTTATAAGGATGCTAAAATTATAACTTAAGATTATCTATTACATTAATTTACCTATTATATTGGAATTTTACATCTAACATGGAAGTGTTTTCTAGAGGTGTCCGGCAGACAAGATGAAAAGTAAGATGATGTTTATACTATTCATGGTTGTTGTCACTGCCTTACTTACTAAGCTTGGAAAGCTTGTCACATCCTGGATATGTCTGGTCTTATCTAAATAGTTGTGGCAGAGCTTGACTGTATATTCTTTCCAGACTTCTTCTTGTCCCCAACCGAGTTGAAGCCTATTTGCTTCCTTAAAAGTGCTCACAACACCAGAAAGGCTACCCTGATGACACTAATAATTCACCAATACCCGATTTATAATTGACAAACATTTATTAAACTTACACATCCTTACACACAGAATTATATTTACAAATATGTAAATCTACTTAATTAATAAGCAAAAAGAGAGAAATTTACAGCTTGGTTAAGCACCTTTAGTTCTCTCAAATATACTTTTAATGGTAATTTTTGTCCTTCTGTTGGGGAAATGGGTGTACAACCAGTAAAAACCATTCTTTTTAGAGAAAATACTCAAACTTGTACCTAATGGGTGACGCCATAAAAATAAGACTAGAAAAGAATCCCTAATTTATCCTATTTTCTTGCGACTTTCATATACATCTTTTGCTACAGAGAAAAACCATATGATGTGTTTATTCTTTCTTGTTTATTCATTTAATATATAATTTACAAGTCTAATTGAGGCATCTAGCTATACTGCAACTCTAATCTGGTATATTTGACAGAGTCTCTGGCAGACAAGCCCATGAAGGTGAGTTTTGTATATTTATATAACCAAATTGTATTTTAGAGAGAGAAATCTTCTTGCCAGAATGCAGATATTTTGTGGATGAAATTTTGTAGATAAGTGTCCTCTAGTGAGAGCGTTCGCTTTTAGAGATTCTACGGAATGACATGGACTAATAATATAAACCTTTTTTTTTAAACATTAATGTTCGTCAATTGATACACCTTTTAAAAATTTCTATAATTATCAGTATATGCATAGTAGGTTATGAGAATATGATAGATATCAAAACTTCTTAATTTGATTTATTGGGAAATTTTGAGATTCTGGGGTGAGATTTTTATATTTGAGGTGTAATTTTATAGAAGAAAAAGCAGACACTATTTAAATTTTAAAATGAAAGTTTACTTTTAGTTTCAAGTATATATTCTAAGTGATTTATATAGATTATAGTTATTAAACCTTTTTATACTTTAACACCACAAAATACATCTGTTTCCTATTGAAAAAAGTAGAAAATTTGGTTGGTATCAGCAAATCAGTTCATTTATAGTAGGTGTGTTGAATTAAAGGATATACTTAAAATATAGAGGTTTTTGGGTGAAACATATCTTTCTTCTTTTTTTCTAAAAATTTGCCAGAGCTCCATTTGGTTACTTGCATTCTCAGCTATAATTTTGGCCGTTAAAGAGTTCAAAAGCTTGCAGTGTTTTGTAATAAAGAAACTTATTGAGAAAAGTTGATATTTTTATGAAAGTTAATCACAATTCCATATATTTTCATTTGGTTGTAATAACGTAAAATATTGGTGTCAAGTGATGTTGTTATAGGGAAGTTTGACCTTTATCTCAAATTGCACCCATTGCTATTTGTTTCAGTTATGTTTATAACATATATGGTGTGTGTACCAGAGGTATCAGGAAGACAAGCCCCCGATGGTGAGTTGTTACTCCAATTTCTACTACTCTATGTATTTTGTATTCATATTAGCTACAGTATCCTGTTTTTCACATGTGTAGACATGTGTGGTGCACTTACAGTAAAATCAGTCGCCTACTTCTACCCACCATGGTTATCATGGCCTGTACCATGTTTAATAGGGATAAGCAAAAAAAATGGTATCCTCTTCCCACTGAATGCTGAAATTGGACAGATTGTTGTGACCTCCTAAAGTATTTATTTTGAAACAACGTTGGCTTACATACTGTAAATTCTATCCTAAGCAAGATTGAGTCTTTATTATATGAACTTTGGCTTACCTTATTTTTATTCCTCATATTTAATTAATTTAAAAAAATTAAATATATTGAAATATACAGGGTATAATACATGGGGGATCAATAAATAAGGTGAATTATCTTATATCTTAAAAATTAAAAAAGCAACAATAATTTAAACCACAGAATATTAAAATATAACATCGAGAGACTATTTAAGGTGTTCTGTTCTTTTTTCCCACGCGCGGCGCGAGACTTATAAATAAACTAAAATGGAAGCTCCCTTGAAGGATTGCACCACGCTTGAACAACATGCAGTTATTTGTTTCTTGAATGCAGAAGGTATTCAAACATCTCAAATATACCAAAGAATGAAAACTATCTATGGTGAGTCTTGTTTGTCTAAAAAAAAACATTCATAAATGGGTTAACGAGTTCAAAAATGGACGAATTACATGTACCGATATTGAGCGACCTGAACGACCAAGTGTTACAGCAACGCCAATCACGATAAATGCGGTTGAAAACTTAATTTTGGAGGATAGAAAAATATCCATTTTTACCATAGGCAACGTATGAACAGCGACCTTTATTGTGACATTTTTGTAAATAAGCTAAAGCCCGGTATAAGAAACAAAAGAAGAGGGAAGCTTAGTAAAGGTATTCTCTTCCTTCATGATAATGCAAGGCCGCATACATCATGTAAAACTGTATCTACAATCATTAAATTAGGTTTTGAAGTTTTAGAACATCCTGCATATAGTCCAGACCCAGCCCCCTCTGACTATTTCCTTTTTGGACTACTAAAGAAGGAGTTAAAGGGAAAGCGATTTGACTCGGATGAAGATGTCCAGAAAGTGGTGCAAGATTTTTTTCACACGCTTCCTAAGAGTGCCTATAAAGAGGGTATTTACAAGTTGCCAGAACGATGGAGACGATGTATAGAAAGCCAAGGTGATTATTTTGTATAAATCAAGTCCTAATTTTTAATATCTTTCTTATTTTTTTAAATAAATTATAATTCACCTTATTTATTGATCCCACCTTGTATATATAACCTCTTTAATTCAATCAACTATAATCTACATATTTTAATTCAGAATTTTTCTAATCCCCAATCTGGTTATTTACTTTAACTTAATATATTTTAACACTGACTTTAATACAACCGAAAGTTCTAATCCTCGAGTCGTTGAATTAGCAAGTTAGACCATGAATATTGCAATTGGTCAGTACTCTGTCTTCAAGGAATCTAGTTGTATCTCTAACTCTGACTGTGTTTGATGTTTTCTAGAAGTGTCTGGCAGGCAAGATGAGGAGTAAGTTTGAACAGCTGTATGCTATTATTAAATGTATATAAACACCTTGTATCCTCTTATACTAATGTATATGAAATTTCAGGGTAATAAATTACATCAATACAATACATTATAATGCCTTTAGGCAAATTTTCAAATCCTCACCAAATTTTAGCCTGAATTTAACCTACATTGATTCAACATAAAGCACATAGGATATGTTGAACTAAATATGTTTGACTTGATTACCTATATGATATTTTGGCAGTGGAATCAATGTAATTCTAATATAATAAATGCAAAGTAGTTTGGAAAATATTTAATGGAATGAATATCTTTTCTAAATAAAGTAATTGAAGGATATTTATTATAAAATATATATTTATAAGTTTATAAACCATATACATATTCTGAGGATAACACAAAAGAAAATCATATATTGAGCTCTTGTTTGAAGAAAATGTACCCAATCAATATAGTTAAACAAAATAATGCTTATCTAGTATATTTGAAAAATATTTATTCCTAGAGAACACCAAAACAGTCTATATCTCTAACTTGTTGTTTGACAGAGTTTCTGGTAGACAAGCAGCCCATGATGGTGAGTTTTTATCCAAGCTAGTAATTTGATACACTCTTGTTTTCTATTGCCCCAAATTACTGTTTGAAATATTATATTATATTTATTATAGCTCCCGTAGAACTATTTTCTTCTTCAATCTTATTGTATATAATTTGATAAGAGAAGAAGATAGCTGTTTTAGATATGCTTCCTAGAATTGCCCGAATTTTTACCTGTTATTTTTCTTCTAAGTTGTGCAGGTTTTTTAGGCATGGATAGAAAAATGACTATCTATATCTCTGGAATCTCATTATAACAGCCTCTTTTATGATAGGACCACAAACTTCTAATTGTTTTATCCATTCTTATGACAACAGTTATAATAACATAAAATCTTGTTGCAAAGTGATGATATAGGAAATTTAGATTATCACAAAATTACACCCATTGCTATTTGTTTCAGTTGTGTTTATAACATGTTTGGTGTGTGTACCAGAGGTGTCAGGAAGACAAGCCCCTGATGGTGAGTTGTTACCTCCAACTTCTACTCCTATGTATTTTGTATTCATATTAGTTACAGTATCCTGTTCTCTATTGAATGCTGAAATTGAGATAGATTGTTGTGTACTCCTGAATTGGTTATTCATCAACAACACTGGTTTGCATACTGCAAATATTATTCTTAGCAAGATTGAGTCTTTATTATATGAACTTTTGGCTTTTTCTTCCAGATTAAGAAACACAAGGTTATAAAACCAAATCTAAATATATAAATAGTGTGTATTTTAATAACAGAGTTGTCACCATCATCAGACAAAAGACTGAATAAGAAAATATCACAGCATACTTTTAAATAGTTACTGATATCAAGTGTTTTAACAAAATGACAGATTAAAAGAAAATAGTTTTCTAAGAACACTAAAATTTTATTCTTAGAATTATAAGTGGGAAAAATTCTTTTTTAGATATAATTAAAAACATATCTTTAAATATCCTTGATATATACTCTTCTATTCTTTTAACTGGAGTACATTTCTTTTGTATGAAAAAGGCTTTGAATTGTCTCTTATTTATTTTTTCCCATAATACAGTATCTGTTTCTTTTAGATTAAAATTAGTATGCCCTATATGATTTTTCTATATTCTACAAGTGTATAATTTTCAATTTTAACCCATTTTAGAGCATATTCATGGTTTTCAATTCTTTCTTCGAGTTCTGGCTGTTGGTCACACATCTCACATTTAACTTAATAAATATTATCCAGCTCTTTTTTTGGTATTTGGTTGTTCTTGTGGATGTTGATGTATTGAGAAATAGGGTTACATGGTTTCACTGAAAAATTTATTTTTCATACTTTTTGAATATATTAGTAAAGTTTTTTTCTTGCAAACTTTTGGTTTATAAATGGTAATATGATGAATTTGGCTCCCTGGTATTTGCACTTTAGATTCTGAAAAACAAGGTATTTTTCTCATATTATTGGTTCATTTCTTCATGTGGTGTTGTTGATTTTTCTATTTTTCTTTTAATGGTATCATTAATGAGTGTGAAAGTTTTGACGTGACGTCTTAAATTAGGTTGCGGCTGGGAGTCACTTATGAAAAAGTGTAACGCCCGGTAACGTTACGATGAGTCATCGAACGAGAGTGCTGCGCGCGCAGCGCTAGAGAATTAGGCGCATTGAATCGGCGCATGCTTGTCTCTGTCTTTGTCTTTCTCGAACGTTCTTGGCGTTGGAAAAACAAGAAAGCGTCATAATACAAGTTCACACGTGTGGTTAAAGTATCGTCAGCTGTGTCTGTAGTGAAAATGTGGAGTGCTTAGATTCGTCATTTACAACAACTACAACAATAAAGGTAAATAATTGTACACTGATATTTCATTATCGTAAACTATGATTGATTGATTAATTGTTAGATTGACACAAAAGTTGAGAAACTGAGTTTATAGGTTATGTCATACTATTGATAAATGTTGAGTGTTAAGTAAATTATTAGTTTAAAATTAATTAATTAATTAATTATTATTTTACAAATTTTAAATAGTTTCAAATTTATTTAGCAAAAATTTGAACCTTCGATCTGAATAAATGTTTTGATTTTCGAATTGATTCTTTAAAATTACAAATATTAAGAAAAAGTGGCAGATATAAGAAAACTTTATTTAAACTGTGTTGAGCAAGAATTTTAACATCTAATTTAAGTAAATGTTTTAATTTTCAACTTCATCATTTACAATTACAAATTTTATTTAATTTCAAATTTATTTAGCAAAAATTTGAACCTTCGATCTGAATAAGTGTTTTGATTTTCAAATACCAATGCGGCTGGTGGAGTGGCGATCTATCGTAAATTATCATCGACATCTACGGCGGAAGTGTTCCAAGTTGCGATTACAGACGTAACTCGTGTCATTAAAACCAAGGGTGACATGTGCATGACTGAAGTTACTTGCTTCGCCGCTAATACTAGCTTCAAGTTTATACTCGGTGCTGTATATATTCATCCAGGAGCTAGTATGCAGGATATTGGAATGTTACTATGGCAAGGACTCGGTCCGTACATTCACAACAGCCAGTACGTGCCACCGTTCGTGCAAGTTGATTCTAGTATACCGATTCTTCTGTGTGGTGATTTTAACAAAAACGTAAAGCCTGACAACTCGTTTCTTAAATTCATGAAAAATACGTATAATCTTGATTGCGTATCAAACGTTTCTAAGTCAACTACGTTAAAAGGAACAACTATCGACTTGACTTTCGCAAGACACATTACAGCAGAAACACTTCCTTTCATTTCATATTTCTCCTATCATCGTCCTATCCTCAACAAAATCACTCAAATAGGAATTAGTTAAGTTTAAGTTTACATGTACAATGTTTTAGTAAACAAAATATATTTCTATAGTTAAAATTTGTGCAATTCTTATTTTCATTCAATTCCTTGTTCCTATTGTGCAATTTAATTATATTCATATCAATAAATATTCTACCGTTGTCACGTAAAATCTTCGCCCGTAAAACCGACTTTACAGGCAACCATTGTTTTTTATATATAAGAACTTCAAATATTCCTACTTTTTTTGGCAGAAATGGTGCTGTGAACTATAGTTCCAATAAGTCCCTGTATGTGTTGGTTTTTTGTATATAGAGGTTGTAATAATGTTATTATTGTATGTTGAGTTCATGTCCAGCAAATAGTTTGATTTGTTGTTATCTACTTCCATAGAGTAAGTTCCATGGACAAAGATTTTTAAAAGTATCCAATATTCTTTGTTATCATTTTCCTGATTAATAAATAAATGAAGTCATCCACATATATTTTGGAATAATAATCATCATTTGTAAGTGACTTTGGAGCTTATATTTTTAATTTGTTTATAGTGGTACAAGCTACTAGAAAACACACTAGATTATGGGAAAATTCATTTTAAGAAACAATTTAGAGAAGCCTTTTTCAGAATGGACAATAGAGGAAATATATATCAATGATATTTAGATATGTTTTTAATTATATCTAGATAAAGTTTTTTTCACTTCTAATTCTAAGAATATTATTTTAGGCTTCCGAGAAAACTATTTTCTTCTTATCTGCTAATTTGTTTACGAACTTTATAACAATAACTATATAAATGAATGCTGTGATATTTTCTCATTCACTCTTCTGTCTGATGGTAATAAAGCTGTTACCATAACATCACACACTATTTATTTATTTATTTGGATTTTTTCTTAATAACTTGTGTTTCTAATCTATAATCCAAATTGTTCTCTCTCCTTATCATATGTTCCGCAGGTTTATTCACATTAAAATTATTTTTGTTTGATACATTAAAATATATAGTATAATATATATACACAATATACCTTCAGCAGCACTTTTCAAATTCCCAATCAGGTTATTTATTTTAACTTTTATATTTTAACGCTGACTTTATAATTCAACTGAAAGTTTTAATCCCTTGGGTTAAGACCATGGATATTATAATTGGTTGGTACTCTGTTTTCTAGAAATCTCTCTAGTTATATCTCTAACTCTCACTGTTTGGTGTTTTCTAGAAGTGTCTGGCAGGCAAGATGAGGAGTAAGTTTAAACACATTTGTATGCTATTATACTAATGAATATGCAATTTGAGGGTAAAAAATTAGACCACTACAATACATTATAATGCCTTAATTATCTAAGCAATTCTTCAAATCCTCGCCAAATTTCAACATCAATATACAGTAGAACCTCCCTGTAAAGGACACCTAATTGCAGAGCCAAAGTGTCCTTTAGGAGGTGTCCGCTTACCAGAGAGTGTCAAATAGTAAAAATGATAATTTTACAAATGAAAACTGTCCTTTGTAGAGAGCTGTCCTCTCTTGGAGGTTTTTACTGTAACAAACTTTGATTTAATATAAAGCACTTAGGCTTTGAACTAAAGATATTTGATATGTTACTCTGGCATTAGAAGCAATGTAATTATAATCCAACAAAGATATTAATCAAGCAAAGAAGCTTGGAAAAAAATTACTGAAAATAAATGCTTTTTCTAACTAAAGTAATTTAAAGTATATTTATATTTATAGACCATATACTCTGAGGATCACACAAAAGAAAATCATATACAGATCTCTCATTTGAAGAAAATGTACCCAATAAAAGTAAACGATATATATATATAATTTATATCTAGTATATTTTTCAAATATTTATTCCTAGAGAACACCAAAACAGCATATATCTCCTAATTTTTGTTTGACAGAGTTTCGGGTAGACAAGCGGCCCATGATGGTGAGTTTTTATCCAACATGATAATTTTGTGGAATTATTGATTCTTATTGCCTCAAATTACTGTTTAAAATATTAACTATATACCCCAACATATAAGAGTTATACTAGATATTTCTTTATACAAATATATATAGTATAACCTCTCTTTGATTCAATTACACTATAATCCATCCACTTATTTTAATTCAGCATTTGTTCACACACACAAATTCCCAATTATGTTATTTACTTTATAACTTACTATATATTAACACTGACTTTATATCCAACCAAAAGTTCTAATCCCTTAGATTGAATTAAGAAGTTAGACCATGGATTGTAATTGGTTGGTACTCTGTCTTCAAGGAATCTAATTTATATCTAACTCTGACTGTGTTTGGTGTTTTCTAGAAGTTTCCGGAAGGCAAGATGAGGAGTAAGTTTAATAACTTGTTTTATATTCTACTAGTGTTTTGATATTCAGGGTATAAAATTATACCTGTACAATACATTATATAAGTGATTCTTTAAAAATTTGCCAAATTTTAACAATAATTTAACCAACATTGTGATTCAACATTAAGCACTTGGGATGTTGAACTAAATATGTTTGACTTTTAATATGTATATGATATTCTAGCAGCAGAATTAATGTTATTCTAATCCAACAAAGGTATTAATCAAACATAGAAGTTTGGAGAAGAGATAATTGAAAGAATATTTGTACTCTGAGAATCACACAAAAAGTGAAATCTCTTTTAAGGAAATAGTTCGATAAAGGTATATAAAAATGATGTACCCAGTATATTTAGGTGAAAAATAGTACAAAAGTGAAAATGCACTAGGATCAGGTGGATAAAGGATTCCTTCAAAGATCAGCTTTTTTTGGTCTTTGAGTTACACTGCTTAGACCACGCTGATAATAGTCAACATCCAGAAATGGATACATGCTTAGCTTTTCTTGAATAATCAATAAAATTTATTTTTATCTAATTCTGGAAATTAAAAATTGTTTATTGGATATTTATTCTGAGAGATGACACAAGTCATCAGCAACTCTTAGTTTCACAATTAGAAAACATGCCTTTTTTTCAATATATCTATAGTATTATAAAAGTAAAATCCTCTGTAATACACATAAATAAATTCAAAAACTGTTTAACCCGGCATTGCGCGCGCCGGGTGAAAATTACCCATGGCAACATTTGAATGGAGAATTAACCAATAAAAAATCGGTTGGCGGAGATGTGGTTTCGTTTAGCTTCCTGACTCATCAATTAATATAAAGTTTTGGTTTCACATTTTGACAGCTCCCACTGAAATTCCATCTATTGTCACTGTCGGGTAAAAAATACCCGGCGCGCGCACTCACGTAATTTTTTTGTTGCATTTTTTTAATAACATTTTTTAAAGTGAGATAAATAATTCGAATTAATAATTTAAAAAATAACTATAATAGGTTGATATATTTATCAGCCTATAATTATATATAAAATGGAGGGAAGAAGGTCATATTTATTAAATCAAGAAGAGATTATTGTAGAAGGTGATATTGAAGAAGATCATCTAAATGAATATTTTTATGGAAGTGACACTGGAATATATTCAGATATAGGAATTTTGTGGAATAAGGGAATTATCACACAAACACATTTTTATATAGGGAGAGCCTCGAAAATCAAATGGTTCAAAAATTGTCCTTCACAAACAGTAAAGCTGAGAACGCCTAATGTCATTACACATTTACTAGGCTTGAAAGGTGAAGAAGCAAAAAATTAAAATACACCTTTAGAAGCTCTTTTGAAGAAAATATTGAAGTGTTTGGCCCTTGAACTCATCAAAGAGCAACTAAATCAAAGAAAAATAATTTTTTCACTGCCTAAAAGACTATTAAAAATTTCCTTTTTTACAGATAAGTTAATTTAAATCATAAATGTATACTCTAAATATTTATTTAAATTATTTTTTAGAAGGCACTTCAAGCCATAAAGAAGGTCAGGAATCGCAAGATAAAGCTTCCTACCAGATGTAGTGTGTCCCTCCAGTAAGGACAGGAAGACCTCGACTTTGTGCCATAAATGTGCAAAACCAATTTATAAAGGACATACAATTACAGTTTGCAATGATTTGTCTAAAATATCCTCATGGAATTCTATATATTTAATATTGAAAAGGAGCAATAGTTTCATATTTTATATGCCATTACCAATTTTGAGGATAATTCAAGAATTGTTTTTAAAATGTTTAATCTGTGTAAAAAATATAAATATTTTATTAATAATTGCCTTTTTTGAAAATTAAAATGTTATTACTTTGAAATAGAAAAGGTTTTGTTTTTCCTCAGTTAATATTTATATTCAAAATATGTAATTTTAATATCGGGTAAATTTTACCCAGCGCGCGCAAGTACGTTACATTTTTAGCGCGCGCACTCGAGGGTTAAAGGATGAGGTTTTTGTTTACTAACACTTTGGACCCAATGGACGCAAAGTCACATCCTTATCTACCAGGCTTCAAGCCCGAAAGATGTGAATTCGCATCCTTTATTTCTAAAAATAAATTTTTAAAACGCCAGTAGGCCAAGACAAATTCAAATCTACCAGAATGTTGTCCTGTTTTTTTTTTTTGCCTAAGTATCAGTGTGTTGGAAGGGATCTCAGCTAAATTGTACATCACCCGTTCCAGCTCCTCCTATTGCCTACTATCTTTCTTATTTGTTCATTTTTCTTTGTTTTCACACTTTTTTGACTTGAAACTAGTATCTAGTACATTCACCATTCAATATTACTCAAAATCTGAAGGTTTGTTAGATGATATAGTATATAATTGAGAGATGTGTTGAGTGCTTCTTTGTTTGTGTGATGACTGCTTCATAGTTCATCATGCTAATACAATCTATTGGCAGTAACTCTTATCATTTTATCTTAAAATAAATATTATATAAATTCATAAATATATTTTCTGATATTATTTAACATTTATTTTACCTTTACTTTCTACTTACTGTCTATATAATATGTAAACTTAATTTGTATTTTGTTCGAACTAAAAAAAATTGAGAAAATTTAAAAATAAAAACACTATTTTAAAATAATTTTATTTTTCTTTATTTAAAAAAAATTATAAACAACTTGATTTTAATACGGCCAAATGGATCATGCACTCTGGGATCGATCGTCCTCAAAATGTTAAAAACAAGAAACTCATCCTTGGAAACTGTCTTAGAAATATATTTATAGTATATATAGTCCCAAATAATGCCATAACAGCCTATATATATCTATATCTCTAAATTGTTTTTGACAGAGTTTCTGGTAGACAAGCTGCCCATGATGGTGAGTTTTTTTTATCCGTAATGGCAATTTGGTGGAATTCTTTATTCCTATTGGCCTAAATTATTAATTGAAATATTAGCTATACACCCCAACAGACTTTTATAAGAGTTATACTAGATATTTCTTTGTTTATTTAAACTCTTTTTCAGTGTTTGCTTTTGAGCACATCTTGATCTCTAATGGCACCATACATTTTCAAATTTATACATACAATCTAACCTCGTTGAAAAAACATCACTTGGAACCAAAAGGTTTTATGTTGTTATAACTATACTTAAAACAATTGGAACTTAAAATTTGTGACCTTGGAATTATTTTCTAACCAAGTTTTTGTTATAATTGTGCTTTATCTCTTTATCATTATAAAAGAGGCTGTTATAACGAAATATCATTGTATTATATTTTCTATCTATAATAAAGTCCTTTCTCCTGATTCTTTAATTCAACACCCCAAAGGGACAGAATTTCCTGTTGATTAAAAAAAATCGGTGTTGAATATATTAGGCTAAATTCAAAGTATAGGTTGATAAGTTGGTTGAATTAAACTGTACTTCTGTTCTTTTTTGGCAGAACCTGACATACTTGCCATGCTCATTTATTCAAACTAACATAAAAATGAAATATTCTCATAATCATTGGGGCTTCATTTTAATCATTTATTTATTTAAAAAAGGAAAATATTTATAAATTTAAAATAACTAAAATATTTGTATGTTGAAAAAATAAAAAATAAAATAATATTATTAATTTCAAAGGAACTAAGCTTAAATATCCCACGTAAAAAAAATAATAACACTCATGACATTCACAAAGACACTGCAAAGTGAAACTTAAACTAACCAGAAACCTAAAGTTTGCTTTTCAGTATCTGCCGCTTGCCTCTGTAATTCCTTTTTAGTGGTAAAGTTGTATGTAAACATCAATAAATTATTGGAATTTGAATTTTAAAATGGCGAATTATCGGAAGTGTCGAATTACCATTTGTTATTTGATAATAGCTACCTAAGAACCATTTTCTTCCTTAACTTCCTTGTATATAGTTTTCTGAGAGAGAACACTAGCAGTTTTAGAATTATGCTTCCCAGAATTGCCCAATTTTTACTTTTTATTTTTCCTCTAAGTTGTGCAGGTTTTTTAGGCATGGAGAGAAAAATGACTATCTATATACTCTGGAATCTCATTATAACTGCCTCTTTTATGATAGGATCACAAAGTTCTAACTGTTTCAGCCGTTGTTATGACAACGTGGTCATAATAACATAAATCTTGTTGCAAAGTGATGATATAGGAAATTTAGATTATCACAAAATTGCACCCATTGCTATTTGTTTCAGTTGTGTTTATAACATATGTAATGTGTGTACCAGAGGTGTCAGGAAGACAAGCCCCCGATGGTGAGTTGTTACCTCCAACTTCTACTCTTCTATGTATTTTGTATTTAAATTAGCTACATTATCCTGTTCTCTATTGAATGCTGAAATTGAGACAGATGGGCTTTATTCCATGAGATCCACAAGGATCAAATGTTATAAAGTCTGCATTGGACTGACAAAGGCCATAAGCCTGAAACCATGGTCTCCATGTGAGTGGTTTTCAGTTTTCCAAAACTGATGTGGTTTTGTCGCCGACCTGAGGCCACTAGTTTGTGGCAACAGTCAATAGTGAGCATCTAGTTTTGATGCTTATTTTAAAAGAAAGGAGAGAGAAAAATTATTTGTATAGAATAATATATAAACAGTATATATAACCTCTATAATTTAATTGACTCTAATTCAACAACTAAATTTAATTCGGCACTTTTTGAAATCCTCAATTAGGTTATTTACTTTAACTGACTATTTTAACACAGACATTCAACCGAAAGTTCTAATCCCTTTGGATTATATTAAGAAGTTCGACCATGGATATTATAATTTTTTGGTACTCTGTCTTCAAAATAATCTATTTGTGTGGCTAACTCTGACTGTTTGGTGTTTTCTAGAAGTGTCTGGCAGGCAAGATGAAGAGTAAGTTTAAACACTTGTATTCTATTATACTAATGTAAATGGATCATTTTTACATGGTTCCTCGTCGTGAATATTTCAATTATTATGTCTATAAAGTGCCATGTAGCTTTTAAAATAGACTATGTATTGAACATTTTAATTAATACAGTAGAATCTCCTTTTAAAAGTCACCTAATTTCAGAGCCAAAGTGTCCTTTAGGGAGAGGTGTCCTCTTACCAGAGAGTTGCTAAATTGTAAAAATGGTAATTTTGCAAATGAAAACTGTCCTTTGTGGAGAGGTATCCGCTAAAGGGTGGTTCTACTGTTTATATAAAGTTCAGTTTCAATTTTACCATATAAATGATGCTTTAATACTAGATTGTTTCTTAAATGATTTATTTCTGTTGTTTGTGAGAGTGAATAAATGCATATACTTGTGATTATATTGTTGAGAGGGGAACTGCAGTTAGGAAATGAATTTATCACAATGAAAGCTATTTATGGGAGGAAGCCTTGGCTGCTGGCAATGTCAGGTTTTAGGTTACAGGACAGTTCTCTGACTTGACAATGGTAATTCTGAATGATATCCTCTGAGAAAACCAAATCATTTAAAATGGTGCTCTCAAACACTAGCTTGCCATGGTTTCAGTCCATGGTCAAGAATATATCCTTTTGTCATCTCTGTGGCAAATACAAAAATGTAAAAATATTAATAAATAAAAATATAATTTCAGAAAATAATAGTTGTGCCAGCAATATCACATAATAACATTTTGAGTTAAATCATTGCAACAAATTGCCTTCCAGAAAGGAAATTTGCAGATTATAAAAGACAAACAGTTCAATACGATAGTAGAGAGTGGTTTCAAAGTGGTTTCGAGGATAATTTTGTGAAACTGTTGAAAGGGTATACCATTGATGAACCAAGCTCTCTCACATATCATTTTTTTTTTCTCATCACAGTAAGGTCTATTGAAGCCATTTTCAGTTGCTCTAATATTATTTTCAGTAGAATTATTCTAGCAATTTATTTGATACTTTTTACAAATAAAATGCACAAAAACTTTAAAGTTACTCTCCCATGGTCATAGTAATGGTTAAATATATTATTAGTAGAATAATATTGCATTATTGGAATGTTTAAGCTGTATTTTGGTGAGAAATTTGTTATAAATCCTTTTCTTTCATATATTGAAGCCTAGAAGTTTTTACATCAGTTTCTCTCAATGCAGTTGAATTTGCTATAACACCTCACTTGGTACCAAGAATATTTTAGGTTGATATAACCACTGTTAAAACCCCTTGGCAGAGCTGACTGCTATAGGGCGCTTCCCCAGGTGGCGGATAGGGGAACGGCCTTCAGATATGAAGGCCAGCTGCGAAACAAGCAGAATAACTCTGACGAATAAGCAGTCGCAGACCAACAGCAGCATTGTTAGAAGAGGAGTAGACCTCTTTAAAAATCCTGACATCAACTGACCCAGTTGATAGATCTCAGCAAGGGTCCCACTCCAGGGATACGGAGGAGCTGCGTCTGTACTCATGTTAGAGTCGGCAGCAAAGGCGTCTGCTTCCATGTTAGAAACGGACTCAAACTACAGGCAAAGTCAGACTTTCACCAAAGGGTGCCTGGATCATGGTGCCATGGTCAACGAAAGCTGCACCCCTACACCCCATTCCTTACTCATGGAATTCGTGTAATCTTTACACAAGGGAATAAGAAACAACAACAACAACACTGTTAAAACAGAACTTGAAATTAAGACCAGAATCATGAAGTTGCTCTTGTAACAGCCTCTTGAATAACACAAAAAAACTTGGTTATAACATCTTAATTCAAAAGTTTCAAGCTTTAGCTCTCCATTGTTTTAATAGTGGTTATAACACATCATTATAGAGAGAGAGAGAGAGGATATAAGTCCTATGTAATGTTTCAACGAGGCTTGCGGTTTATACTAGTAATTTTTTGTATATGTGTATAATATATGTACCAAAATAGGCCCTCTCCCTTCAATTATGTAGTAACGCAATGCATTAAAACTCCAGTAAAAAATTTGAGGTTGGTGTTAAATTATTGTTTTTTACTGGGGTAATAAACATAATGCATTATTTTAATGTATAATTAAAGAGAAAAGTATCTTGTTTGGTACATGAATACCATCTTCCTTTAACTCTTTTATATACAGTATAACCTCTTTGCAAAGGACGCTTAGTATCAGATCCAAGGTCTCTTTAAAGAGAGGTGTCCTCTTAATGGAGTTGCTAATTAGTTAAAATGGTCATTTTCACATTGAAAACTGTTCTTTGTAGAGAGGTTTATCTTTTATTAGAAGTGTTCTCTCATGTAGGTTCAACTGTTTATATTTATTTATTCATATATACACCACAAATTTCCATTTTTCTAACCTTTGCTGTGTTTTTAAATAGAACTGTTTCCGGCAGACAAGCCCATGAAAGTAAGTAGCTTCCAGTATGCTTTTATTTTCTGGGGTGCAACATGGTGAAAACAAGTTCAAATAATAAGAAATTTATATCTGACCTTCAACATTGTTTCACCTGTTTCAAGACTAAGAGTTCTGACAAGTGTGGTGGTTACAAAGTACTCTAGAATGAGGATGGTGATAAAACAGTTACATATATATATATATGAAAAAACAATAGAAAAAAAATAAAAGATAAGTGGGTCAGGTGTTGATATTAAAAATAAAGAAGGCATCTCCTGACCACGAGCACATGTGCTTTTTAGATGGCAGAGCGCCATCTAGTGGAGCAAGAATAAACTAAACGTTTATTTTGCTTGCGCTGTAATATTTGGCCAACCCAATTTCTTGATAAATCAAGAAAAGTCATCCACGAACGCGTTTCGCGCTGTTGGCGCTCGTCAGCGTGGAGTAGACTGTAACCACTGCGACCAAAAATATTTTTGGACCCAATGGCTTCCTGAGAAATCAAGAAATGGGTATTTAAGGCCAAATTTGCGTAAAGACGCTTAACACATGAAAAAACAATAGAAAAAAAATAGAAGATAAGTGGGTCAGGTGTTGATATTAAAAATAAAGAAGGCATCTCCTGACCACGAGCACATGTGCTTTTTAGATGGCAGAGCGCCATCTAGTGGAGCAAGAATAAACTAAACGTTTATTTAGCTTGCTCCGTGATATTTGGCCAACCCATTATTCTGCCATCTAAAAAGCACATGTGCTCGGGGTCAGGAGATGCCTTCTTTATTTTTAATATATATATATATTTAGCCAACCTAAATTACTTATTTTAATATCAAAGCTAGAGAAGAGTGGACTTCTAGACATGGTCTAAGGAGCACCACCACTTATTTAATCTTGTTTCCATATAATTCTTATCTACAATCCCCAAATTGTTCCTTGAAACTCTATAATCATAATTTCATGACTAATTTGAGGCGAAGTTAACAACACCAAATCAAAATAATTGAAATGTTTGTGATATTTCAATTATTTTAATTTGGTCTTGTTACCTTTTGATTCTAATATATAATACAAATTTGTACCCCATCATTGAGACAAAGTTTTCTTTCCTGACATCCATGTATGTCGGAAGCATAGAGTAACAAGACCAAATCCAAATAAATCTATAATACAATTTATACCTTATCATGTATGTCCGTGTAAAGGGTACCTCTTTGGCCAAAGTTTATTTCCAATCAATTGAAACACTGTTCAAATTATAATGTATAGGTTAGAAAGTTTCAACACCACCTAGGGGTAATATTTGAAATACTCCCTAATGAACTGTGAACATGACCCTTATCAGTCAGAATGGCCTTGATTTCATTGCAGTCCATTAAATACAGTAGAACCTCCATGAGAAGACGCTCTAGAGGAAACCTCTTTACAAGTAGAATCTTCAGAATTATGTTGGCAAAAGATAGCTTTTTATCTCTCTTTCTTTTTTTCCCACTTTCTTTGCCAGCAAAGCACTTCTTTGACAAATTTAGAAGATTTCATGAAGCCCTCAGCATATCCTGTGGAACTGAAATTGCTATATATCAATTGAAGCCATACAGTGAACCATGGTTTTCAAACTATAGCTGTGGTGAATAGGTAGGTATGCGAGCAAAATTGATTTTAAGAAACTACTAAAGATGAATTGCTACTTTTTCACCCAGACATTCTTTCAACACTCAGTCTACATTTTTACAAATTTCAGTGGACAGTCATAAACATTTGATTGAACATTATTCAATTAAGCCTAAATATGTGTCAAATACTAAAACTGGTCAATTATTATTTGTTTTTAAAATCCACCATTATAGAATAAGATCAAGTGTCGCACTATAATATATAAATCTTAATATCAATATGATTCAAAATACAACCCTGAAAAAAATGAAACTTTTTCTTAAAAATTACAAATAGAGTAACAAAAATACTTTTGTGCCAACAAGAAAAATAACTTTCTGGATTTACTGAGCTAAAACACATTGAATGCTGATTGGGTAATGAACTCAACACTAATTAGCTGATTAAAATCATGTGATATTAGAGAACTAAGCAGCACTTGAATACACCAGACACTATATAAATATAAACCCAGAATTCCAAATCAGTTGGGGAACTTTTATTCTTTCTCCTATCATGTGCCTACACAAAGCCAAATCCAGTCAAACTAACAATAAAGTAATTTATTTGCACATTTCTATCATATTTTATTAGGAAAATTTTCACTTGATTTACAAGAAGAGCATAAATATATATACGAGCAATATATTTACATACTACATCAGTGATTCTCAACCACTGTGCCGCGGTAATTTTGTGTGCCGCGAAATTCTAAAAATGTGCCGCCGAATTTTAGTCATATGATTATGTTCACGTTTGTATTGGTTTTTCTTTTTTTCTTTTTCATTTTTTTACTTTTTAAAATAATGAAATTAGCAAATTGAATGTTAGAGATGTATATTACTTATATTTTGCATAGAAATATTGATACATAATTTGAATTTTCTTGCATTCAAGTTAGCAAAAGTGTGCCGCGAAATTCTAAAATTGTGCCGCCAAATTTTCAAATCTTTAAAATAATGCCGCAACAAAAAAAAAGGTTGAGAATCACTGTACTACATATTTACTATTCACACTTTTCTGTATAAAGGCCAAGATTTCAAACTGCATAATAACCATAAGAATATTTTCTTAGAGATTATTTTATAATAAAGCGAGCAGCAATATATTAAACTAGACGAATGGCCCGGGCAACGCCCGGGTTTTACCCGAGTGCGTATATATTTTAGTAATGTTTTAATTAAAATACTATTCGTTACAATTATAAATTGGCGCCGTGGATGTCATTCTTGTATAATATATAAATGAGTTTTAAAAAATTGTAAAAAAAAAATGCATCGGTCGGGAATCGAACCCGGGCCGCCTGCGTGGCAGGCGAGCATTCTACCACTGAACCACCGATGGTTATGAAAATTCCCATCCGTGAGCTTCAGACAAATAAACAGACAGAATAAGGCAAATATATAAGTAGATGCTAAGAAGCCAATGTAGTTAATTTTCATATTGCTGCTGATTTTTGTACAATTGCTACTGAAATTAATATACTACATATTCAGAAGCTCTATTTTGAAAAAAAAAAAAAAAGAGGGCTGACTGACCTAGAAAAAATAACCAATATATAAATTCTTTAATAATCCAAAATATGATTTATTAAACCTTTTTTAAAAATTATTAAATTTCAAACTAAATTTTAAAAGTCATGAATATATTTTTGAAATGTACTTAGCCGCATTGGTTTCTGAGTGGTTCATGTCACAGTCTGATGAAGAGATTCAATATATCTTTAATATGTTCCTCAATGCCTCTCATTTTACATTACCTTACCTCTGTGTCCCAGAGCATCACCAAACTATTATCTAATGTGGCATTGCTGATGTGCAGGTGTGGAAGGCAAGAACGGAGATCCTGAAGCTGTGTAACTGCATTTTTCTATTTAGTTTATACAAATTAACTTTATTTTTCGACGCTGTGCATTTGTTCTTTAGTAGGTGGTAATAAATAAAAAAGTATTTAAAGTTATTTCACATTGTGTCATTAATGGAGTGATCCCAAATTTTTTTACCCATGTGTTCAACCTAATGTAATTATATATGTGAAAAACTTTATTTAATTTGTGTAGAAATATTTTGACTCTCCTTCATATAATATTAGTGTTGCATGGTGCTTGTTTGATATGTCTTTCATTTTAAAAATTCTGCATAAAAGGCATTCATATGTAAATAAAGATTGAACCTAAAAACATAGTTCCTGGATAATTATCTTTAACTCACCATAGTTTTCAATACGCTGCTCTTTTCCTTTACAATTTGCACCAAGTGGATCCCAAAAATGCTAGTGTGTGAATCTGAGAGAGCCTTTGGCAAGACATCAATTAGTTTTTTAAAACAATTTATATTTATTTTCATATTATCTCTATCAAGATCAAGAAAGATTACCATTTTCAAATATTCTTCAATTCATTGAAGAAACTACTTTTTTTTTTTTTAAGAATCTCTATAAAGTTTTCAAACATTGGACCCTTTTAAGACCTAATTGAAAGATTTTACTGTATGTAACTTGAATACAAGATATTTTTAACGAATTAAACTTAGGTGAATAACAAGGCATTGAGTTCAAGTTCTTCTAAAATAAAAACCCCTCTACACAGCATAACCTATTTAATTCAACCAACTTTTTTAAATCCCAACCATTTCCCTTTCAAATTACTATCACTATCTTTAACTCAACAGACTATAATTCCAAACTTTCTCAAGGTAATAAGACCAAAACCAAATAAATTACCATGTGTTTATAATCTATAATCCAAATTGTGCCTATCATTCCAAACTTACTATAATTCAAAATTTACAATGATTCAACAGTTTTTGAATCCCAATCTCTCGTAGTTTAGTTACTTTAACACTCTAGCTCTAATTCAATGCAGACTTTAATTCAACCAAAAATTCCTAATTTATTTTTTATCATCTTCAAGACTTATTTCAATAGTTGACTCGAATATCTTCACCAAGAATATTCTTCTAGAGAATTCTAGAGGGTTTGCCACTGATAAGCCAGGCCTTTCCAATATTTTTAAATTACTGTAAAGACAGTAGAAAGTTGGCTTATTTGAAAAGAAAAAAATGTGTTGAATAGATTATTTTTCTTAAAACTATATACATCGGAAGAATTAGGTTTTAAGCTGTTTCAGAAAAGCATTTGATATGTTCCCCAATCATCAAACTATAAGTAAAGCATCACAGCAAACTACATTCTGGATAAACAGCAGTGGCGCAATGACTGGGGTGACACTTTGAAAAAGAGAGCTGTAAATAAATGTGGGTAAAGAATGAAGCATGCAGGAGGCTTCCCAATGAAGTAATGATTATCAGATTCCATAGAGTAGGGCTTCAGACATGCTAGTCCAGGCTGAGCTAAAGGATTAGTGACAAAAGGGCGATAGAAATAGATGGTCAATGAAGGAGGTACCCCTAAGTTCTCCAGGCTGGGTTGGTGGAGCAGGACTGTAATGAAGAGGATTGCTTCATGAAAATGAACAATGGTGTGAGTGTGTCAGTCATTGGAGCAGCTTACAAGTCACCCAGGCCAGGTGATGAGCGGAGGGTTTCTTTCAAGTGTGACCAAGTGGATTAGCCTGGAGGTGTAGAAGACTATGCGAAGGATTGGAGGCAAGTTCCTTTTACTGTACTGATCTCATTTAAGACCATTGTAATAAAGCTCAACATTAGCTGCATGCCATTAATAACTCATTTTTCATCTTTGTACCCATCTGACTGGACAGAGAATACAAGTTGTGTCTGGGAATGACTCGACAATATTTAGGGTGCAATTTTATGAGTTTCTTTTAATCATATTGTAGATTTAGACACATTTGGCCTTGAACACCCTTATTTTATAAACAAGTTTATAGATTCTTCTTTTATAGATATATATAGTGTGTGTGTGGAGCAAATGTTTACAGCCTGTAACATACTGATAGAAGCCAACAGCCAAAAATGTGTAGGTAGTTGGCTATATATTGTCTCTTCGAGAAAATGGAATGGCCGATTTTTGGAATAAATCTGATATTTTCATTTTCTCATCAGCAAATTTAGTTATTATGAGGTTATCCTTATCTAATAGTGTCATTTCTGATAGAGATTTTGATTGCCATTTCATCTTAGTCCGAGCTATGGCTTCATATCTCTTATAAAATCAGAACACTCTATTAAACTATCCACCAATTCTTACTTAGTCTACCCCCCTCTCACACTGGACTACTGGTTCCTACAAACAGTAGTCCTCCAGGCTCTTTGAGTCCCAAGTGTCTGCCCCCTGGGCTCATGCAGTAGCTGGGCTGGCACATTGTTGACCTGGATAGGCCTACTCTAAAACTTCCCAATCATTTTGTGCATTACCCTTATAGATACTGCTGCTAACTACTATGTAACTACTCTGACCATCTTTTTCGGCAGGAAGTATATTACATGTGTGAAATATTTTAACTAAAATGACAAGCCAACAAAATCTAACATACAAGTAAAACCTCCATTAGAAGACATCTAGAGACCTTTCTACAAATACAGTTTTCATCGTTAAATTATCATTTGAACTATTTAGCAACTACCCGGAAAGAGGACACTTCTTCCTAAAGGACACTTTGCTTCTGTAATTAGGTGTCCTTTACAGAGAGCTTCTACTGCATACATATACTGTGTATAATGAAACCCCTATAATTCTACTATTAACAAATATTAGATGATATTCATTTTTACATATCAATTAATATCATTGAGAAAGGGGGTACCAAGATAGAGGATCAGAAGATATATATATTTACAGTAAAACCCCGCTAATAAGAACCCTGGATATAGCGAACCTTCCCTTATAACGAACCCACGGCAATTCCTAATTCCATTCCATTAAAAATACCATCGTTATAATGAACTTTGAGATTTTTAAAATAAAAAAATACCCCTATAACGAACCTATTTTCGGTCCCAAAATGATAAAATTTATAAAAAATACTAGGCTTATAACGAACTTAAATTGTGATTTAAAAAAAAATTAAAAACAAAATTTTGATCATGTTTCAGTTCACGGATCGCGATTTCAAAACAAAAAATTAGCGGCATTGTTTGTTTTTTATTTACATTTTATTTTTGCTGTATGTTGTATAAATTTTTACACATTATACTTTTATTTAATAGAATATCTTTGCATTCGACAATTTTTAAATAGAAAAAAATTCAAATGACTAGAAGGCTTAAAGAAAAGAAACAAAGAATGACGTTCTAAAAAAATAGTGGTAGCATGCACTTTTAGAAGCGTTCTATATCAAGTTTAACCTAGACTAAAAATAATTCCAAATAATTTTAAAGCCAGAAATGGTTTGAATAACAGGTTTAAAACAAAACTTAATCTATACTTCAGAAGAATATGTGGAAACTGGAATTGGAAGAAAAAAAAAAACAGTGCCCCGTTTCTCACGGGCTGCAAACAAAAATCGACTTATAAATTCTCAAAAACTACCACTACATTTATATTTTTAGAATGGAATTCTTGTTAGGTATATGACTTGTGGCGACCACAATTTGCTTCAGCGAGCGCTAACTTGGACAAAGTTTCAATACCCATACTACGGGCTATAAAGTGGCGGCCTCACTATGCCTCGGCAAGCACGTGCTGGGAGAACACGTAACTACGCATGCGCAGGCGTCATCCGGAACTTTCTAACGACTGGCGCGGTAAACAACAAGGCCTGCTCCCAACGGCCGTTACTTCAACCGTTACTTCTTTTCTCTTTATATATTTCTGGCTTTAAATAAATTAATTTGAATTATAATTTTATCAGCTGCCTTTCCACAAGCCACACCAACACATCACGCAACAACCATCCCAAAAATTGGTGAGCCGGACGACTCGAATGAAGAATTAACGGCCAACGTCAAGGGCAAATCATGGAAGCTCAAACATTCACGATGGAACTCACCCCATCTCAAATATCAAGATTAATTTTTCGAGCTCCACCCTTCTTGCCAAACGACATTCCATTGTGGCTCAGCCAACTGGAAGCTGCCTTTATTTTCGCAAACATCGCCAGCGACGACGAATTCAAGTATAATGCAACAATCGTTAATTTAGATAGACTAGCTCTCATCTGCGTCTATGACATTGTAGAGAACCCACCAGTTTCAGGAAAATACGCATCGCTCAAAGAACGGCTTCTCCAGCGATTTGGCCGGTCACACCAGGTACGAACAGCCCGAGTCTCAGAAACTTAGCCCATTGCTGATCAGAGACCCTCGATTATCCTGGTTGAATTGTCCAAAACACCATCTCAGCACTGTGGGACCTGTACTCCCACCTCCAATAGCCTCCAACACCTAGAGCCTACGGCTTTTCCCCGTGACATGAATGTCACAAAAACTGCCCCAGTGACTACAGTCCAGAACGTTGAAGACACCAACTCAAGCTCCACCTTGCCTTCTCCCACCAGCTCTCTGAGTGACTCTTCATCCCTGGACCCCTCATCGTTCTGCTCCAACCTTCCTTCAAACACCATCTCCCGCCCCCCTGAAACTGTTTTCTCCACCCCAGTGCACAGTGACAATCTCTTGCCCCAGCAGCCGCCGTCTCATGAAGAGTTCTCGCCTCCATCCTGCGAGCAGAAACATCCACTCTTCCTAAAAGAAACTGATAACATGGCTGCAACGACTCCTCTCCACTTGCAGCCCGCCCAAACTTCGGTACCACAACCTATCCAACCTCAAAACACTCTCCAAAAGTCATCACCTCCCATTGAAGCAAGAGTCACTACTTCCCCAATACCAATAGCTCCTCCGGCACTCACGGCGACTATACCTATCGCTGAGCAACCCATCGTGTCCCTGCAAGCTAACAAGATGGTCGCCACCCATTACATCTAGCCAACATTTAAAAAGGACAGTTGCCTCCCTCAAGCCCCAAAGACCAGATCCCAACCCAACAAGGCACCCTACCAAGAGTTCCCTCTACGACTACATAGCATTTTTAAGGATCCTACTGGAGAGGGAGTAGTGTGGCGACCACACTTTACTTCAGCGAGCACGAACTGGGACAAAGTTTCAATACACATACGGGCGGAAGAATGGCGGCCCCACTATGCCTCGGCAAGCACGTTCTGGGAGAACACGTCACTACGCATGCGCGAAGCATCATCTGGAACTTTCTAGCGACTGGCACGGTAAACAAAAAGGCCTGCTCCCAACGGCCGTTACTCCAACCGTTACTTTTTTTCTCTTTATATATTTCTGGCTTTGAATAAATTAATTTTAATTATAATTTTATCAGCGGCCTTTCCACAAGCCACACCAACACATCAAGCAACCATCCCACACTCATTCAGGGTTCACGGATATTCCCCCTGGCCGGTCGTTTTACCACCGATTTTGTGTTTGTAAATTGGCATTTTTTATTCGCAATTTTACCGATCGCGCTATCGTATCAACATGTTTCGTGTCCGATTTTTCTGAATTGGATACTTTTGATTCATCTTCAATTGATTCAGAATACACTGAGCTTTATTCCTTTGATGGAAATAACGATATTTTAAGACAATTCTGATTTTCAAATTTTACTTTTCACTTTCAAACAACAAGGTATTAGAGGCATTTTTTCAAATAAATTTAGTATTATATTATTTGAGAAAGATGTTCTAAAATACTCTTATACCTTTTAAATATATAATTAATAAAGTTTTGCCTAGGGGATTTGGCTTAATTTTTCAATTATACGTAGAAGTTTATATATATAAACATGTATTCTAATGATAAGAAGAACCATTTTCAAATGACTTCTTTTGAAATTCAGCATTACTGTAAAGAAATAGGTCAATTTAGGGAATTGAAACAAAGTGACCATTATTAAGTTTCTGCCTTTTCCAGTATTTAATTATACGGTCTAAAAATTTAGAGAAGTAAAAAAAAAAAAAAAGGCCAAACCGTGGCTTGTGAACCAAAAGCTCTATCCCATTGGGGTTCACTCTAGAGGGGTTTTACTGTATATTCTACCTTTTTACATATATCCCAAGATAATACATGGTAACTCCCAAGCTATGATGATTTTGGGATGGGGAGCATTTATTATTTTCACTTTTTGTTTACAAATTGTGATTTGTCTTATTTTCTTCAACCCTATTAATCATGCTACAACGTCCATCATTACAAATATGATATCTTGACTTATCCTTCATGCCCTAAACTTATGCCTATACTGGATGGTCTCATTCTGTGTTATAACATTGGTCTACCATTGCTGCCACTAGCATTATCTAAATTGTAATAGGAGCTCACAGATGACAAATTTATATATGGAAGAAAAAATAAATGTTGAAATTATATTTTAAGTAAATACATCATGTCTGCCAGAGATGTGTTTGCTAACCTGCAATCCAGTAGCATTTAACCTGTGCAAAACTCCAATTAGTTATGTTAATTCTATTTTATTTTGCTAAAATATAAAAATATAGATCTCTCTGTGAGTATTGATCTATTTGGTTATAGATAAGGCATAAGTAATTATATGCAATCTAGAGAGAGAGAGAGAAAATATAATGTCTATACAAATTCATTATATTTTTTAACTTATAACTTTTAGAACATTGTTGTACCCCATATGTCAACAATGGTTATTCAAATTAACAGGTAAATCGTAAAAAAATATAATTTGATATGCAAATGAATTATATTGCTTGAAATATGGTAATTTACTCTACTAGAAAAAAGTGCTTTGATTTGAACTAAGTTAGTCAAGAGAGTTTTGCTATGTAATGTTCACATGGAGAAAATTCAGCGCACAAAGGAGAAATAAAATAAATATAGTCGGAAGTTGTTATAGAATAAATGTAGTACTTTAGTATTTTAAACTTTACAATGGCAATGCAGTAGAACCTTCCTGTAAAGGACACCTAATTGCAGAGCCAAACTGTCTTTTAGGGAGAGGTAGCCTCTCACCAGAGAGTTGCTAAATAGTAAAAATGGTAATTTTTCAAGTGAAAACTGTCCTTTATAGAGAGGTGTCCGCTAAAGGGAGGTTCTAATGTATTACAATGTTTAATCTCAATTACAATTAAATTTGACAGAGATAACAAGAATTGTGGATTATAAATGGTAATCAACACAAAAGGTGTAAATAAAGTGTGAACTATCCATATATTAACTTACGGGAGGGTGAAATGATGTTCCACGATGGCCAGACTTCTATATAAAAGATGCTACTATAAGGTGTTGAAAACATTCATGGTATATATATTTTGGAGGAGTCTCACACTAACCTGATGATTGTAATATACTTATATGTAAATTTAGCAAATATTGTGCATTTATGCCTTTTTTATTACATAAATCATAAAACCTCTACAGACCTTACTGTGACGTATACAAGGTTATTAAGACTATATACATTGATTAGATGTATTATTCATTAAAGACTATAATACATGGTTTCTCTATTGGCCCCCATGTACAAGAGATGTTCTGGGGTTGCTTCCTTCTTGCAGATGGTATAGGTTGGGAAGGTCTTCACTACACTCTCAAACCTGATTTGCATAGTACAGTATTGGGAGTTTCCATTATGGGTTTTGGGTCCTGTTGCCATTGGCTATCCAGGAGGCACCCGACCTAACGCCTTCTAGGAGATGGCAGTGGGAGTTGGACCCCATAGAAACTAATAGATGAGAGAACTTAGCCTATTGATGGAAAACCTCAATTTGGTGAAACCACTGAGAGGTTTTAGCACTAATGAGCCAAGCTCTCTAATATTTTCTATCCTTGCAATTAGGTCTACAGAGGTAGATATAGAAAATTTATTTCCTAAGAAACAAAAAATGGCCTTAAAATTTTCAAATTATTGATAGCATTCAATTTATAAATATTATTGTTCAAGATGAAATAAAAAGAAGCAAAAGCCTATCAAGACCACATTCAAATAAATAAATTATGCGTGATGTTTTGATACCAATACTGTTACGAAAATGTCGCTCAATTTATTTATTTGAATGTGATCTTGTTATCTTATATTTATAAACTATATAAACCTAATCATTCCTTTAATAAAGAGGTTAAAAAATTGGCATTGTAAAAATATCAATTTGTAGTCTGAAGTTTGGACCAAGTAGAAGCTCATCAATGGAAAAAAAAGCCTAAATTTATATAACAATTGGAACTTTGGCTTTATTATTTTTTATTTTACAAAGTCTCAACTAACACATTTTAACATAGAATTTTAAACTATTTTTGACGTGTATGATTCTTTTTGAATAAAATAAATTTCTATACTGCCCTTACTGCAATGATAAAATAATGGGAGGACATTAATGGATAAGGGCAGTAGAACTATATTTCAAAAAGAATCATATACAGTAGAACCTCCCTGTAAAGGAAACCTAATTGCAGAGTCAAAGTGTCCTTTATCATCTACGGACAATGACTTTCCAGAATGGTTGCAAGGTTTTCCCACTATGTACTAAGTGCAATTTTCAACCTGCAACCCCAAAACACATTTTTGACTGTATTGACTCATCCATTGATGAGCTCTACTCTTCCCCGGCAGACACCATCAAAAGTCTCAAGCTTTACAAGCTTGATACCTTAATATGATTGAGTGGATATAAGAAAGAAGAAGAGAATAAGTGTCCATTAGGGAGAGGTGTTCTCTTACCGGAGAGTTGTTAAATAGTAAAAATTAGAATTTTGCAAAAGAATAGAAACTGTCCTTTACAGAGATGTGTCCTCTAGCGCGAGTGTCCTTTCATGGAGGTTCTACTGTATGTGCTGAAAATAGTTTAAATTTCTTATACCAATTGGTATGTTAATGCATTGTAAGACATACGTGGATTCACTACACAAAATCTTCACAAAGGAAAAGAGTAAAAGTCATTTAGCTAAATAATGCAGATGTTTTATACACAAAAGCATGGATTTGGATATTTCTATTTGATTTTTAAAGCTTTATATGATAAGGCACAATTTGGATTATAGATTATAAACACAAGGTAATAAGACCAAATCCAAATAAATAAATAGCATGTTACATTTCGGTAACAGCGTTGTTACCATCTTTAGACAAAATTACTGAATGCTGAATGCAAAAATACTGAATTCAGTATTTTGAAGATGGCAACACTGTTACCAAAATGTAACACACTATTTATTTATTTGGATTTGGTCTTATTACCATGTGCTTATAAAGCTATATATTTTCAATTTGAAAAAGTTTTTTTGATGCATAGCCGAAATGTGCTTGCACAACAAAGTTAGATTTAGTACCTTAATCATTCTATAAATTATGTATGGTTGTGTGTGACAGAGGTACCCATAAAGTTGGAGAAATAAATGGAGGTGAGTCGCTAAGTATATCTTTTTACAGAAACAAGGCCTCATTAAGGAACTTTAAGCCATTTATAGCATTTTACCATTTCTTTTTCAAATATCATCCAATACAGTAGAACCTCCCTGTATAAAGGACACCTAATTGCAGAGCCAAAATGTTCTTTAGGAAGAGTAGCTTAATTGTAATCTTACCGGAGAGTTGCTAAATTGTAAAAAATGGCAATTTTGCAAATGGAAACTGTCTTTTATAGAGAGGTGTCCGCTAGCGGGGTATCTGCTAAAGGGAGGTTCTACTGTACTTTTATTAAGACAACTTTAGTCATATATAGATATTCTCCTGAAAGATACAGCAAATGAGTGAGAAAAAAAGGAGAAAAGAAATTATCATATATGAAGCTATATGGGAAATATGTAAATATAGAACTATACTTATTATAATATAATTATATATATATATAGATTATATATATATATATATATATATATAGCTATTGTCCTACCCTCTCCTTTATATTTGTTATATAAAAATGTATATTGTAATTTGAATTATATATTTTCTAGAATAAACTCTAAAGTTGGCCGCCAGATGTTGTGGTTTTAGACTATATAAACCCATTGTTGCTGTTTCACTTTGGCCAGCTCAAATCTTTGTGTAGATATGTAAATGTAATATTTTATTTTATTCATTCTTCAAGCCTCAAGTCAGGTAGTACTTTTCTCAATTTTTTTTTTTATTTATTTCATAAGCCCAATTAAAACAAATAGAAATCTAAAGTATTTTTATTATATTTTCCATGACTGCATTACCAATTGGCAAAATGCTTATGAATTCAAAATCAGAAAATTTAATATAATACAGACTCGCATAAGTTATGTGAGAGGGTAGAAAAAACACTTGGAGTTAAAAAAATTCATATATATATTATAAACAATAGCTTTATATACATAGTTCACACATTTTTATAGAGGGAGAAAGAAAGAGATATGAAAAGTATACATTCACAGAAGATGGTTTCTTCTAGTTGCCGATTTTTAAAAATTATATAGACCCTGTGGGCAAAGAATCAGTTCTTTTCAAAATGAAATAATTTCTGCAACTGCAATTGATGGTTCATTGCTGATGAGACAGGCCCTCCCACTATTTTTATCTTATTCTTCTTCTTTCTTATCTCCACACTGGGTGAAGCGTCTGCCTTTGTCATTAAGACTGGGAGCACTACTCAGTGGCAGGCCGACTTAGCTCCAAAATAAATGGCCGCCTCTGACATGAGGAACAGATGCCATGTGCAGCCGCTCCTAACATGGAGTACAAAAGCTGCTCATCCTGTATCCCTGGATTAGGAACCCTTACAGGGTACTATCAGCCGGGCCAGCTGAGACCAGGTTTTTTAGTGAGCTTGTTACTGCTCCCCCTCCTCCTTTTTCATCCCGGCAAGGGCAGAGTTTCTATTTTTGTAATTATTATATATATAAAAGAGCACTAGAAAATTATTTTTTTTTTAAGAAGCGGTCATGCAATAAATGGTTTATATCTCCAGATCCAGATGGTGTGCCCTATTTAATATATATTTATATTTTGGTTTTCCATAGTATTCTCTTGTGAGATTCAAATATGAAATCATTTAAAGTGAAGAAAGAAGAGAATGGTACCTGATGAAGGTTTGGTCGCTGGCAAACCGAACAGGTTTTTACTGCATGGGCGATAGATTTTTGACATCCCTTTCCAGTAGTACTGGGTGGAGATGAGTTGAATCATTTGGGAGATTCCTGGGTGATTGTAATGTGTGTGTACTGTGTGGAGGAGTATGAGTGTTTTAAATGAGTGTTGGTCACTCCCCTGCAGGTGATGGTATGGGGTCCTTGGAGATCAATGGTCAGTTTAGGTTTTCCAGGTGGGGTGAGCTGATGGCTCTTTATGAGAGGGGTATTTAAGATGTTACAGAACGGGTTGCGAGATAGGAGGTCCGCTTCATGCTGTTGCGCTCTCTTTATGTAACGGACTTCATAGTCGTGACTCATCAGACAAGCTCCATCTTAATAATCTTCCAGACAGGTTTTTGACCATCTTCGGCATCATGGTCAGAAAATATTGTGAATCTTCTGCCCATCAAGGGCACACGGAACTTTTCCACACTCTCAATAATAGTAATGCATTCTAATTCAGAAATGGGGTAGTTCCATTCATGTGAACGCAAGGTGTGGCTGAAGTATTGGATGAGATAGGACTTCCCATCAGGGTGGACCTGTTTGAGAATGCCTGCTATACCTAGTGTTGATGCATCATAGCACACTCGGCATGACAGACTTTCCTGGTAGAGGTGTAATATGGGATGTGTGGTGAGACAGTCCTTTATGGTGGCGAACACCTTTTGACAAGCATCATTCCAGACCCACATCTTTTTGAGAAGGTTTTTAAGCGGAGTCCGCATGCACGAATAGTCCGGGATGAACTTGTTATAAACGTTCACCGCACCTAGGAAGGACTAATGTTTTGCTGTTGTAGGGTGGTTGTATGGCATGTATTATGTCTGTGTTCTGTGTGAAGAGTGTGTGGTACCGTAAGTGATCATATATACCTAGAATTTTATGGTTCGCTTAAAAAATCACATTTTGAAGAGTAAAGCTGCAACCTCTTGGTCTCACAAAATGTGAAAAATTTGCACAGATGTTTTTGGCATTACTCCAATGTTTTGAAGATGATAAAGTATTCAAAATATTGGGCCACACAATCGAGTCCATGGCGTTGCATGACCTGATTGATCGACCTTTCATAGACTTGTGGGCCTGTCCGAAGACCAAAGGGCAGCCGCTTAAATTGATACAAACCTTCAAGGGTGATGAGGCTAGTAGGGGGTCTGGAATCGAGGGTGTATAGGTACCTGCCAAAACGCGGATGACATCGAGTCAAAGTATTTGATAAAAAATATTGCCTTTTTATATCATATTTTAATCTTTTGTACACAACATGTGTGGATGTTGACAGAGCCAGTTTTGTCAACCCACTCAATCTCAAAGAAGTAAGAAATGTATCTCTATTGTTATAATACACCAGTTTAACATTTTGTGAAAAATTTTATAGATTGAAGTTTTTGTTTTGTTTTACATAGTTATATTTAAGTTAAGATCATCGTGCCAAATTTAGGTTATATTTTGTTTCTAAAAAATATCTATTTTTACCGAATTTAGGATTATATATATATATTAGATAATAAAAAGGCATATATTGGATTTAATAAAATATTTATTTATTTTGCCAATATTTCGGCTGGCTGAACGCCAACCTTTATCGAGGCATTACATTTTTTTGTATACACAAACTCAGCGCCGCATAGTGTATAATATCACAGTTGAAATCAATTAAAATACAGAGTAGGTGGGAAAAATTTGTGAATGAAAAAATTATTATAAAAATTGCAATCAAATATGTAAAATATATAAAAATATTAAAGGAAAAAAATGAGTTCTATCTTTATATTTTAAAAAATTTGTAATAAGTACATAAAAATAATTCAATAATAATTCAATAAGAGATAAATGTAAAAATATATGTATCTATTAAAACATTTGAAATTAAATATAAAATGATTCAAACAATAAACTGTATGAACTTTTTTAAAACGTTTAACAAAAAAATGTGGGTATTTAAAAAATTCATTTCAAAATTTAAGGAGATCGATTTATATGTAAGTAAAAAAGAAATTATAAAAATGCATTGAAATGGAAGTTAAAACAATTTAGGATGAATAAATGAGAAAAAATAAATTAAAAAGTGGAAACTAAAAAAGTTTAAAGTATTGTATGTAATATGTTATATATTTAATGTATCAATACTTTTGGGTTTTGAAGCGATAAATGTAAAAATATTTTAAACAAGTGGTATGTATTACTTTTACAGGTTATTACTAATGTGTGAAAATATAATTTAAGAAATCGCGTGTATTACAACAAAATTTTGTTGTAATACACGCGATTTCTTAAATTATATTTTCACACATTAGTAATAACCTGTAAAAGTAATACATACCACTTGTTTAAAATATTTTTACATTTATCGCTTCAAAACCCAAAAGTATTGATACATTAAATATATAACATATTACATACAATACTTTAAACTTTTTTAGTTTCCACTTTTTAATTTATTTTTTCTCATTTATTCATCCTAAATTGTTTTAACTTCCATTTCAATGCATTTTTATAATTTCTTTTTTACTTACATATAAATCGATCTCCTTAAATTTTGAAATGAATTTTTTAAATACCCACATTTTTTTGTTAAACGTTTTAAAAAAGTTCATACAGTTTATTGTTTGAATCATTTTATATTTAATTTCAAATGTTTTAATAGATACATATATTTTTACATTTATCTCTTATTGAATTATTATTGAATTATTTTTATGTACTTATTACAAATTTTTTAAATATAAAGATAGAACTCATTTTTTTCCTTTAATATTTTTATATATTTTACATATTTGATTGCAATTTTTATAATAATTTTTTCATTCACAAATTTTTCCCACCTACTCTGTATTTTAATTGATTTCAACTGTGATATTATACACTATGCGGCGCTGAGTTTGTGTATACAAAAAAATGTAATGCCTCGATAAAGGTTGGCGTTCAGCCAGCCGAAATATTGGCAAAATAAATATTTTATTAAATCCAATATATGCCTTTTTATTATCTAATGAATTAAATATGGATTGCTCTATTTTCAAAACAAAATATATATATATATAACCCTAAAATTGGTATATATGTATGTATTTATATTCACTTTTTTTTTAAATAAAATAATAAATACTCATAATAAAATAATAAAAAATATTTAAATATGATGCTGATAAATATAACACTATAATAATCTAAACACAAGGTAATAAGACCAAATCCAAATAAATAAATAGTGTGTGACGTTTCGGTAACAACGCTGTTACCGAAACGTCACACACTATTTATTTATTTGGATTTGGTCTTATTACCTTGTGTTTATAATCTATAATCCAAATTGTGCCTTATCAACTATAATAATCTTAAAGAGATATGTGTAAATATATATTAGATCACAAAATGTGGCCTATCTTTTTGTCTGGATTTTCTCTTGATGAATACTTACCCAATGAATATTGTTTTGACAAATGATAAGGTTCAATTGTTTTAACAAATTTTATATATATATATATATATATATATATATATATATATATATATATATATTAGGCTTATATTATAAGTAGTACAGAGAGTGTCACACCCCACTTTTAAAAGAGAAGATAACTTTCTATATAAATCAAAATATTAAATTTATTATTATTTTGTGGATATTTTAAATACAGATGGGCAGAGGTCCATATGTATTAAAAATTATGTCACTAATATGCCCCTCATTATGTTCTTCACAAACATGGACTCTTAAATAGTATAGTTTTTTATGCCTTTTAATCACAAGGTAATAAGACCAAATCCAAATAAATAAATAGTGTGTGATGTTTCGGTAACAGATTCAATACTTTTGTCTGAAGATGGTAACAATGCTGTTACCGAAACGTCACACACTATTTATTTATTTGGATATGGTCTTATTACCTTGTGTTTATAATCTATAATCCAAATTATGTTTCAGAGCCCAAAGCTTGACTGCGTAAAAGCACAATGTTAAATTTTAATGCTGCAATGCTTTGTAATTGTTGCCAGGTTTTTGAAAATGTAAATCAAGAAACACTCTGCAGTAATCAAAGTGGGAAGGCATTATGGCCAAGAAAAATTAGAGGAGTTTCTCAAGATTATTCTTTCTATGAAAATTTGCCTGAGCAGTTACATTGTCGGATGAGCCATGTAAGCCATTTTGTTTATCAGAAATATTCAAAACTACAGAAAAATTATGTGATTAAGTATTTACCAATATCTTCTCCTGGTACAGCTTTACTCTCACAATCATTAAAAATATATAAATAGGAGGTCCAAAAACTTTTTCTAAATTGTAAGGAGTGGAGATATTTATTTTTGACTCCTTTATGACTCCAAAAATATTGAATTCATCTGTTAAAAGGGTTTTAGTTATAAATAAGAATTTTGTCAACAAAAATTGTTTTCGATATTTGTCTTATAGTCAAACTTATTTTAATTCAACTTCTTAAGGGGACTAAATTTATGGTTTGAAGTCTGTGTTGAATTATAGTCTGTCAAATTAAATAAAATAGCCTGTTTGGCATTTGAAAAAAAATGGTTGAAGAAAAGTAAGTGTTGAATTATGGTTAAAGACATTTGACTGTACTTTGTATCCATTTTCTATATTTATAAGATGATTATTGTTCCAAAAACACTATTGAGAATTTTTTTGAATAGCAAAGATAAAATGTGATGTGTGTTTAGGTCAGATGATAATCATGGTAAGTCTTCCCTCCACTTTTTGTTTCTGTTTCTCTTTGCAATCTTCATGCTCTTGGATGTCATCAGAATTGAATGTGGACTTGAAATAAGGGAATAGCAGATTCAATTTAGCTCTGTTAAAGATGGAGGATGAGATAAGAAAGAAGAAGAAGAAAGATTGAAAACAATTTGATTTGTAAAAATATATATATTTTTTGTCAAATAGTGATGATGATTCGGCAAGAAGCTTAATCTATCCTACATTCTACTGGAACAACAGTCAATTTCCTATCAGAGACCATAGCCTTAAAACATGGCTGAATTCATTCCCTCCTGAAGGTGGTTTCTTATTAGAGACTGTATTTGCGTTGAGAGACAACTCGTGACTTGTCCTGACATCACAGAGTGTCTAATAAGAGGCCACCTTCAAAGAAATATATATATATATATATATATATATATATGAAAAATTAGTACAAATGTAACATTGTACTGGGATAAGGTGCATAAATTAAGAAAAAGGCATCTCCTTATCGTGCAACTGAAAGTTGCTGATGGCTGGCGCCATCTATCGGGATAAATATCAACCATTCTCGTTGATTTTTAATTATTCCAGAATTGGCCAAATACCCATTCTTGATTAATCAAGAAAAGCTAACCACGGACGCGTTTCGGGCTGTTGGCCCTCATCAGCGTGGTGCAAGCTGTACCTCAACGACCAAAAAATTGGTCATTAAGGCATCCTGAAAAATCATGGAACGGGTAGTTAAGGCCAGAATTGCGTGAGGATGCTACACAATGTGAAAAATTAGTACAAATGTAACATTGTACTGGGATAAGGTGCATAAATTAAGAAAAAGGCATCTCCTTATCGTGCAACTGAATATATATAATATATATATATCCGAGGTTTAACCCTATTTTTATGCTATGGTTTCTCTATAGAGACTCATTTTGTTGTTTTTATTATCCCATTGTATAATTATACAAGGTCATGGAGACTAAATCCATGGATCAAATTCACAATCTTGGTAGGGTTAGAATACAGATCCTTTAGTCCATAAGTCTCCATGATGGGTAAAAAGAGCTGTTGTCATTGATTGGCTATCCAGGGAGCACCGCATGGAGGTGACAGACTTTGCCTCCCATAGAGACTCTAATGGATGTCACTGCACTTTCAATCTATACTTTTCGTTAATTATTATTATATTTCTGTTCAGATCTCCAATATAAATTAATTGACGTTTAGTGTAGTTGGTTAAACTCGGTTATATAATTATTATATATTATAATCTTGCTCGTAGCTCAGCAATTTAATTGTAGCCATGGTTGATAGATGGCACTGTTTCCTAGGAGGATTAATGGTGACACACTTCATTTCTTATATATTTTCTCTTTGAACTCTTTATATTATAGCAATGTTCCTCTGAAGGTTAAAATTTGATAAGGTACAATTTTTGGTCTGTAATGACGTCTTGTAACTTTATGTTATACTTACAAATATGTAATACGCTTTGGTAGCAGCGTTGTTACCATCTTCAGACAAAAATACTGAATGCGGTAACAGTTTCAGTAACAGCGTTGTTACCAATATATCACACACTATTTATTTAAACACAAGGTAATAAGACCAAATCCAAATAAATAAATAGTGTGTGACGTTTCGGTAACAGCGTTGTTACCATCTTCAGACAAAAGTACTGAATGAGAAATTTTACCACAGCATGCTTTAAATAGTTACTGTTATCAAGTATGTACACAAGATAGCAGATAAGAAGAAGATAGTTTTCTGATAAACACAGAATATTATTCTTAGAAATGAAAGTTGAAAAAAAAAAATTGGATTTGGTCTTATTACTTTGTACCTTGTGTTTATAATCCAAATTGTACCTTATCAGGATATTTAGGGATAGCATGCTATCAGAGACCGACAATAATGTTGTACCAGCAAATCAAAATGTCTTACAAATCAGCATATGCTTTCATTTTTGTTATTCTGTGGTCTGAACACTAAAAGGTTATACTAACATGGTATTCAGGGTTATACTAACACCACCAACTACACTGGTCTTGTTGCAGATGCCTCAAGTGGCCCTAACCCCGGACGTTCAAAAAGGCAAATTTACAATTTTTAAAAACTCTACCCTATAGTTGATCATTGTAATA
>CP092873.1:93632533-93647595 GCA_030710605.1 Cordylochernes scorpioides
ATCCTCTGAGTGTGTGTGCATTTTCAGGATCCATTAATAGGAATTTTGGTAGGAATTTCATCTAAATTTTATGTTTGGGTTAGCTTTTATATATTCTTTTTTATACTTTAAAATAGAGGTTGATAATGAGATATATATACAGTAGAACCTTCCTTTAGCAGACACCCTGCTAACGAACACCTCCGCAAAGGACAGTTTTCATTTGCAAAATTACCGTTTTAACAATTTAGCAACTCTCTGGTAAGAGGACACCTCTCCCTAAAGGACACTTTGGCTCTGCAATTAGGTGTCCTTTACATGGAGGTTATACTGTATATATATAGTCAAATCTTCATATAAAGATGGTAGGTGGAAGGGTGCTCTAAACCATTGGTTTTTGACCGCTACCACCTGGGATCGAATCCCGCATTGGGTAATTTTTCTAATTTAAAAAAATGCTCCAATGGCCCCCAATTCTTGGAAAAGTCCAACCCCTCCTGCGAGTGAAAGTAACCAAAAGGGGTTCTGGCACATTTGTAAGTGCAAAGTCGAACTGATTTTCACATGTGTAGACATATGAGGCACTTACAGTAAAAGCAGTCACTAACTTCTACCCACCATGATTATCATGACCTGTACCTTGTGTACTAGGGATAATTACATATCATCATAAATCTCTAACCTGGTATGTGTTTGTTAGAGAGGTATCTGGCAGACAAGCGCCCGATGAAGGTGAGTTAACCAACATGACATGTTATAAGGATGATAAAATTATAACTTAAAAATATTTATTACATTAATTTACCTATTATATTGAAATTTTACATCTAACATGGAAGTGTTTTCTAGAGGTGTCCGGCAGACAAGATGAAAAGTAAGATGATGTTTATACTATACATGGTTGTTGTCACAATGTTCGCTAGCTTGGTTTAGCACCTTTAGTTCTCTCAAATATACTTTTAATGGTACTTTTTTGTCCTTCTGTTGGGGAAATGGGTGTACAACCAGTAAAAACCATTCTCTTTAGAGAAAATACTCAAACTTGTACCTAATGTGTTGTGTGTGTGTTGTTTGGGTGACACCATAAAAATAAGACTAGAAAAGAATACATAATTTATCCTAATTTCTGCATATTATCTTACGATTTTCATATACATCTTTTGCTACAGAGAAAAACCATATGTGATGTGTTTATTCATTCTTTTTTATTCATTTAATATATAATTTAGCAAGTCCATTTGGCGCGTCTAGCAATACTGCAGTTCTAATCTGGTATATTTGACACAGAGTCTCTGGCAGACAAGCCCATGAAGGTGAGTTTTGTATATTTATTTAACCAAATTGTATTTTAGAGAGAGAAATCTTCTTACCAGAAAGCAGATATTTTGTGGATGAAATTTTGTAGATAAGTGTCCTCTATTGAGAGCGTCCGCTTCTGGAGATTCTACCATATGACATGGACTAATAATATAAACATTTTTTTTAACATTAATGTTCGTCAATTGATACGAATTTAAAAATTCCTATAATTATCAGTATATGCATAGTAGGTTATGAGTATATGATAGATATCAAAACTTCTTAATTTGATTTATTGGGAAATTTTGAGATTCTGGGGTGAGATTTTTATATTTAGAGGTGTAAATTTTATAGAAGAAAAAGCACACAGACACTTTATTTAAATTTTAAAATGAAAGTTTACTTTTAGTCTCAAGTGTATATTCTAAGTATATTTATATAGATTATAGTTATTAACCTTTTTATACTTTAACACCACAAAATATAGCTGTTTCCTATTGAAAAAAAGTAGATAATTTGGTTGGTATTAGCAAACCAGTCGATTTATAGTAGGTGTGTTGAATTAAAGGATATACTTAAAATATATAGGTTTTTGGGTGAAACATATTTTTATTCTTTTTTTTTCTACAAATGTGCCAGAGCTCCATTTGGTTACTTGCATTCTCAGATATAATTTTGCCTGTTAAAGACCAAGAGTTCGAAAGCTTGCAGTGTTTTGTAATAAAGGAACTGATTGAGAAAAGTTGGTATTTTTATGAAAGTGTATCACAATTCCATATATTTTCATTTGGTTGTAATAACGTAAAATATTGGTGTCAAGTGATGTTATAGGGAAGTTTGAACTTTATTTAAAATTGCACCCATTGTTATTTGTTTCAGTTATGTTTATAACATGTGTGGTGTGTGTACCAGAGGTGTCAGGAAGACAAGCCCCGGATGGTAAGTTGTTACCTCCAATTTCTACTAATCTATGTATTTTGTATTCATATTAGCCACAGTATCCTGTTTTCACATGTGTTGACATGTGGTTCACTTACAGTAAAATCAGTCGCCTACTTCTACCCACCATGGTTATCATGGCCTATACCATGTTTAATAGGGATAAGCAAAAAAAAAACAGTATCCTGTTCCCAACTGAATGCTGAAATTGGACAGATTGTTGTGGCCTCCTAAAGTATTTATTTTGAAACAACATTGGCTTACATACTGTAAATTCTATCCTAAGCAAGATTGAGTCTTTATTATATGAACTTTGGCTTACCTTATTTTTATTCCCCATATTTATTTAATTTAAAAAAATTAAATATATTGGAATATACAGAGTATATATAATATATATAACCTATTTAATTTAATCAACTATAATCTACATGCATTTTAATTCAAAACTTTTCCCAATCCCCAATAAGTTTATTTACTTTAACTTACTATAGTTTAACACTGACTTTAATTCAACACACACCGAAAGTTCTAATCCTCGAGTTGTTGAATTAGCAAGTTAGACCATGAATATTGCAATTGGTCGGTACTCTCTCTTCAAGGAATCTAGTTGTATCTCTAACTCTGACTGTGTTTGATGTTTTCTAGAAGTGTCTGGCAGGCAAGATGAGGAGTAAGTTTGAACACCTGTATGCTATTATTAAATGTATATAGACACCTTGTATCCTCTTATACTAATGTATATGAAATTTCAGGGTAATAAATTAGATCAATACAATACATTATAATACCTTTAGGCAAATTTTCAAATCCTCACCAAATTTTAGTCTGAATTTAACCTACTTTGATTCAACATAAAGCACATAGGATATGTTGAACTAAATATGTTTGACTTGATTACCTATATCATATTTTGGCAGCGGAAGCAATGAAATTCTAATATAATAAATGCAAAGTAGTTTGAAAAAGATTTAATGGAACCAATATCTATTTCTAAATAAAGTAATTGAAGGATATTCAAGTTTATTATAGTATATTAAGCTCTCGTTGAAGAAATTGTACCCAATATAGGTGAACAAAATAATCTATATCTGTATATTTGAAAAATATTTATTCCTAAAGAACATCAAAACAGTATATATCTCTAACTTGTTGTTTTACAGAGTTTCTGGTAGACAAGCAGCCCATGATGGTAAGTTTTTATCCAAGCTAGTAATTTGATGGAACTCTTGATTTCTATTGCCCCAAATTACTGTGAAATATGATATATATTATAGCTCCCTGAGAACTATTTTCTTCTTTAATTTTATTTTATATAATTTGATGAGAGAAGATAGCTGTTTTAGATATGCTTCCCAGAATTGCCCAAATTTTTACCTTTTTTTCACTCTAAGTTGTGCAGGTTTTTTAGGCGCGGATAGAAAAATTACTATCTATATATACTCTGGAATCTCATTATAACTCCCTCTATTATGATAGGACCACAAAGTTCTGATTGTTTTAACCATTGTTATGACAACATGGTTATAATAACAAAATCTTGTTGCAAAGTGATGATATAGGAAAGTTAGATTATCACAAAATTGCACCCATTACTATTTGTTTCAGTTGTGTTTAAACATGTATGGTGTGTGTACCAGAGGTGTCAGGAAGACAAGCCCCCGATGGTAAGTTGTTACCTCCAACTTCTCCTCCTCCATGTATTTTGTATTCAAATTAGCTACAGTATCCTGTTCACAATTGAAAGCTGAAATTGAGACAGATTGTTGTGTCCTCCTGAATTGATTATTCATCAACAAGACTGGCTTGCATACTGCAAATTTATTCTTAGCAAGATTGAGTCTTTATTATATGAACTTTTGGCTTTTTTCTTCCAGATTAAGAAACATAAGGTTATAAAACCAAATCTAAATAAATAAATAGTATGTATTTATAATAACAGAGTTGTAATCATCAGACAAAAGACTGAAAGAGAAAAATATCACAGAATGCTTTTAAATAGTTACAGTTATCAAGTGTGTTAACAAAATGGCAGATGAAAAGTAAATAGTTTTCTAAGAACACTAAAATTTTATTCATAGAATTATAAGTGGAAAACTCTTATATATATAATTAAAAGCATATCTTTAAATATCATTGATATATCCTCTTTCTTCCATTCTTTTAACAGTAGCACATTTCTTTTGTATGAAAAAGGCTTCTTTTGTGAATTGTCTCTTAATTATTTTTTCTCTTAATACAGTATTTTTCTTTTAGATTAAAATTATCATGCCCTAAATGATTTTTCTATATTCTACAAGTGCATAATTTTCAATTTTAACCCATTTTAGAGCATATTCATGATTTTCAATTCTTTCTTAAAATTCTGGCTGATGGTCACACTTCTCACATTTCACTTAATAAATTTAACCAGCTCTTTTTTTGGTAATTGGTTGTTCTTATGGATGTTGATGTATTGAGAAATAGGGTTACATGGTTTCCCTGCAATATTTATTTTTCATATTTTTTTAATATATTAGTAAAGTTTCTCTTGCAAAATTTTGGTTTATAAATGGTAATATGATGAATTTGGCTTCCTGGTATTTGCACTTTAGATTCTGAACCTAGGTATTTTTCTCATATTATTGATTCATTTCTTCATGTGGTCTTGTTGATTTTTCTATATTTCTTTTAATTATATCACTAATGAATGTAAAAGTTTATATATATAAGAACTTTAAATAATCCTACTTTTTTTGGCAGAAATGGTACTGTGAACTATAGTTCCAATAAGTTCCTGTATGTGTTGGTTTTTTAGTATATAGAGGTGGTAATAATGTTATTGTATGATAAGTTCATGTCCAGCAAATAGCTTGATTTGTTGTTATCTACTTCCATAGAATAATTGATATCAGGATAAAGATTTTTAAAACTATCCAATATTCTTCTTATCATTTTTCTGATTAATAAATAAATGAAGTCATCCACATATATTTTTGAATAATAATCATCATTTGTAAGTGACTTTAGAGCTTATATTTTTAATTTGTTTATAGTGGTACAAGCTACTAGAAAACACATAGATTATGGGAAAAATTACTTTAAGAGACAATTTAAAGAAGTATTTTTCAGAATGGACAATAGAGGAAATAAATATCAATGATATTTAGATATGCTTCTAATTATATCTAGATAGTGTTTTTTTTTCACTTCTAATTCTAAGAATATTATTTTAGGCTTCTGAGAAAACTATTTTCTTCTTATCTGCTAATTTGTTTACGAACTTTATAACAATAACTATATTAACGAATGCTGTGATATTTTCTCATTCACTCTTCTGTCTGATGGTAATAAAGCTGTTACCATAACATCACACACTATTTATTTATTTGGATTTGTTCTTAATACCTTATTTTTCTAATCTATAATCCAAATTGTTCCCTCTCCTTATCATATGTTCCGCAGGTTTATTCACATTAAATTATTTTTGTTTGATACATTAAAATATACAGTATAATATATATATATATATATACACAATATACCCTCTTCAGCACTTTTTAAAATTCCCAATCAGGTTATTTATTTTAATTTACTATATTTTAACACAGTCTTTATAATTCAACTGAAAGTTCTAATCCCTTGGGTTAATAAGTTAGACCATGGATATTATAATTGTTTGGTACTCTGTCTTCTAGGAATCTCTCTAGTTGTATCTCTAACTCTTACTGTTTGTTTTTTTTTCTAGAAGTGTCTGGCAGGCAAGATGAGGAGTAAGTTCAAACACATTTGTATTCTATTATACTAATGAATATGCAATTTGAGGGTAAAAATTAGACCACTACAATACATTATAATGCCTTAATTATCTAAGCAATTTAACAAATGAAAACTGTCCTTTGTAGAGAGGTGTCCTTTCTTGGAGGTTTTACTGTAACCAACTTTGATTTAATATAAAGCACTTGGGCTTTGAACTAAAGATATTTGATATGTTATTCTGGCAGCAGAGCAATGTAATTATAATCCAACAAAGATATTAATCAAGCAAAGAAGCTTGGAAAAATTTACTGAAAATAAATGCTTTTTCTAAATAAAGTAATTTAAAGTATATTTATATTTATAGACCATGTACTCTGAGGATCAAACAAAAGGAAATCATATACAGAACTCTCATTTGAAGAAAATGTACCCAATAAGGGTAAACAATATATATATATGATTTATATCTAGTATATTTTTCAAATATTTATTCCTAGACCAAAACAGCATATATCTCCTACTTTTTGTTTGACAGAGTTTCGGGTAGACAAGCGGCCCATGATGGTGAGTTTTTATCCAACATGATAATTTTGTGGAATTATTGATTCTTATTGCCTCAAATTACTGTTTAAAATATTAACTATATACCCCAACAGACTTTTATAAGAGTTATACTAGATATTTCTTGATACAAATATATACAGTATAACCTCTCTTTGATTTAATTAGACTATAATCCATCTATACTTATTTCAATTCAGCACTTTTTCACACACACAAATTCCCAATTATGTTATTTACTTTATAACTTACTATATATTAACACTGACTTTATATCCAACCAAAAGTTCTAATCCATTAGATTAAATAAAGAAGTTAGAACATGGATTGTAATTGGTTGGTACTCTGTCTTAAAGTAATCTAATTGTATCTCTAACTCTGACTGTGTTTGGCGTTTTCTAGAAGTTTCTGGCAGGCAAGATGAGGAGTAAGTTTAATAACTTGTTTTATATTATACTAGTGTTTTGATATTTCAGGGTATAAAATTATACCTGTATACAATACATTATATAAGTGATTCTTTGAAAATTTGCCAAATTTTAACAATAATTTAACCAACATTGCGATTCAATATAAAGCACTTGGGATGTTGAACTAAATATGTTTGACTTTTAATATGTATATGATATTCTAGCAGCAGAATTAATGTTATTCTAATCCAACAAAGGTATTAATCAAACATAGAAGTTTGGAGAAGAGATAATTGAAAGAATATTTGTACTCTGAGAATCACACAAAAAGTGCAATCTCTTTTAAGGAAATAGTTCGATAAAGGTATATAAAAATGATGTACCCGGTATATTTAGGTGAAAATGTACTAGGATCTGGTGGATAAAGGATTCCTCAAAGATCAGCTTTTTTTGGTCTTTGAGTTACACAGCTTATAGACCACGCTGATTATAGTCAACATCTTTAAATGCCTACATGCTTAGCTTTTCTTGAATAATCAATAAACGATATTTTGGCTAATTCTGGAATAATTAAAACTTAATGTTTAGTTGATATTTATTCTGAGAGATGACACAAGTCATCAAGAACTTTTAGTTTCACAATTAGAAAACATGCCTTTTTCCCAATATATCTATAGTATTATAAAAATAAAATCCTCTGTAATACACATAAATAAATTCAAAAACTGTTTCAAAGGATGAGGTTTTTGTTTACTAACACTTTGGACCCAATGGATGCAAAGCCTTCAAGCCCAAAAGACGTGAATTCGCATCCTTGATTTCTAAAAATAAATTTAAAAAACGCTAGTGGGCCAAGGCAAATTCAAATCTACCAGAATGTTGCCCTATTTTTTTGCCTAAGTATCAGTGTGTTGGAGAGGACCTCAGCTGAATTGTACATCAGCCGTTCCAGCTCCTCCTATTGCCTACTGATCTTTCTTATTTGTTCATTTTTCTTTGTTTTCACACTTTTTTGAGACTTGAAACTAGTATCTAGTACATTCACACTCAATATTATTTAAAATCTGAAGGTTTGTTAGATGATATAATATATAATTGAGAGATGTGTTGAGTGCTTCTTTGTTTGTGTGATGACTGCTTCATAGTTCATCATGCTAATACAATCTATTGGCAGTAACTTTTATCATTTTATCTTAAAATAAATATTATATAAATTCATAAATATATTTTCTGATATTATTTACCATTTATTTTACCTTTACTTTCTACTTACTGTCTATATAATATGTGAACTTAATTTGTATTTTGTTCGAACTAAAAAAATTGAGAAAATTTAAAAATAAAAACACTATTTTAATATAATTTTATTTTTCTTTATTTAAAAAAAATTATAAACAACTTGATTTTAATACGGCCAAATGGATCATGCACTCTGGGATCGATCGTCCTCAAAATGTTAAAAACAAGAAACTCATCCTTGGAAACTGTCTTAGAAATATATTTATAGTATATATAGTCCCAAATAATGCCAAAACAGCCTATATATGTCTATATCTCTAAATTGTTTTTGACAGAGTTTCTGGTAGACAAGCTGCCCATGATGGTGAGTTTTTTTTATCCGTAATGGCAATTTGGTGGAATTCTTGATTCCTATTGGCCTAAATTATTAATTGAAATATTAGCTATACACCCCAACAGACTTTTATAAGAGTTATACTAGATATTTCTTTGTTTATTTAAACTCTTTTTCAGTGTCTGCTTTTGAGCAGATCTTGATCTCTAATGGCACCATACATTTTCAAATTTATACATATAATCTAACCTCGTTAAAAAAACATCACTTGGAACCAAAAGGTTTTATGTTGTTATAACTATGCTTAAAACAATTGGAACTTAAAACTTGTGACCTTGGAATTATGTTCTAACCAAGTTTTTGTTATAATTGTGCTTTATCGCTTTATCATTATAAAAGAGGCTGTTATAATGAAATATTACTGTATTATATTTTCTATCTATAATACAGTCCTCTCTCCTGATTCTTTAATTCAACACCCCAAAGGGACAAAATTTCCTGTTGATTAAAAAAAAAAAGTCGGTGTTGAATATTTTAGGCTAAATTCAAAGTAAATAGGTTGATAAGTTGGTTGAATTAAACTGTACTTCTTTTTTTTTAGCAGAACCTGATATACTTGCCATGCTCATTTATTCAAACTAACATAAAGATTAAATATTCTCATAATCATTAGGGCTTCATTTTAATTTTTTTTTTAATTTAAAAAAGGAAAATATTTATAAATTTAAAAATAACTAAAATATTTTTATGTTGAAAATAAAAAAGAAAATAATATTATTAATTTCAAAGGAAACTAAGATTAAATATCCCACGTAAAAAAATAATAACACTCATGACATTCACAAAGGCACTGTAAAGTGAAACATAAACTAACCCGAAATCTGAAGTTTGCTTTTCAGTATCTGCTGCTTGCCTCTGTAATTCCTTTTTAGTGGTAAAGTTGTATGTAAACATCAATAAATTATTGGAATTTGAATTTTAAAATGGCGAATTATCGGAAGTGTCGAATAACCATTTGTTATTTGATGATAGCTACCTTAGAACCATTTTCTTCCTTAACTTCCTTGTATATAATTTTCAGAGAGAGAACGCTAGCAGTTTTAGATATTACTTTCGCAGAATTGCCCAATTTTTACTTTTTATTTTTCCTCTAAGTTGTGCAGGTTTTTTAGGCTTGGATAGAAAAATGACTATCTATATACTCTGGAATCTCATTATAACTGCCTCTTTTATGATAGGACCACAAAGTTCTAAATGTTTCAACCGTTGTTATGACAACATGGTCATAATAACAAAATCTTGTTGCAAAGAGAGTGATGATATAGGAAAGTTAGATCATCACAAAATTGCACCCATTGCTATTTGTTTCAGTTGTGTTTATAACATGTGTAATGTGTGTACCAGAGGTGTCAGGAAGACAAGCCCCCGATGGTGAGTTGTTACCTCCAACTTCTACTCTTCTATGTATTTTGTATTCAAATTAGCTACAATATCCTGTTCTCTATTGAATGCTGAAATTGAGACAGATGGGCTTTATTCCATGAGATCCACAAGGATCAAATGTTATAAAGTCTGCATTGGACTGACAAAGGCCATATGCCTGAAACCATGGTCTCCATGTGAGTGCTTTTCAGTTTTTCAAAACTGATGTGGTTTTGTCACCAACCTGAGGCCACTAGTTAGTGGCGACAGTCAATAGTTAGCATCTAGTTTTGATGCTTATTTTAAAAGAAGGGAGAGAGAAAAAATTATTTGTATAGAATAATATATATACAGTATATATGACCTCTATAATTCAATTGACTAATTCAATAACTTAATTTAAATCAGCACTTTTGAAATCCGCAATTAGGTTATTTACTTTAACTGGCTATATTTTAACACCGACTTTTTAATTCAATCGAAAGTTCTAATTCCTTTGGATTATATTAAGAAGTTAGACCATGGATATTATAACTTTTTGGTACTCTGTCTTCAAAGGAATCTATTTGAATGGCTAACTCTGACTGTTTGGCGTTTTCTAGAAGTGTCTGGCAGGCAAGATGAAGAGTAAGTTTAAACACTTGTATTCTATTATACTAATGTAAATGGATCCTTTTTACAAAGTTCCTCTTCGTAAATATTTTAAATATTTTATCTATAAAGTGCCATGTAGCTGTTAAAATAGACTATGTATTGATCAACTTACTTAATACAGTAGAACCTCCCTGTAAAGGACACCTAATTGCAGAGCCAAAGTGTCCTTTAAGGAGAGGTGTCCTCATACCAGATAGTTGCTAAATTGTAAAAATGGTAATTTTGCAAATGAAAACTGTCCTTTGTGGAGAGGTATCCGCTAAAGGGTCGTTCTACTGTATATAGAGTTCAGTTTCAATTTTACCATATAAATGGTGCTTTAATACTAGATTGTTTTTCAAATGATTTATTTCTGTTGTTTGTGAGAGTGAATCAATGCATATACTTGTGATTATATTGTTGAGAGGGGAACTGCAGTTGAAAAATGGATTTGTTTATCACAATGAGAGCTATTTATGGGAGGAAGCCTTGGCTGCTGGCATTGTCAGGTTTTAGGTTACAGGCCAGTTCTCTGACTTGACAATGGTAATTCTGAATGATATTCTCTGAGAACCAAATCATTTAAAATGCTGCTCTCAAACACTAGCTTGCCATGGTTCCAGTCCATGGTCAAGAATACATCCTTTTGTCATCTCTGTGGCAAATGTAAAAATATTAATAAATAAAAATATAATTTCAGAAAATAATAGTTGTGCCAGCAATATCACATAATAACATTTTGAGTTAAATCATCGCAATGAACCAATTTCTCTCACATATCATTTTTTTTCTCAGCACAGTAAGGTCTATATTAAAAATGGCATATCCTGACCAGGAGCACATGTGCTTTACAGAAGGCAGAGCGCCATCAGTAAGGTCTATTGAAGTCATTTTCAGTTGCTCTAATATTATTTTTAGTAGAATTATTCTAGCCATTTATTTGATACTTTTTACAAATAAAATGCACAACAATTTCAAAGTTACTCTCCCATGGTCTTAGTAATGGTCAAATATATTATTAGAATGTTTAAGCTGTATTTTGGTGAGAAATTTGTTTTAAATCCTCTTGTCTTTCATATATTGAACCTAGAAGTTATTACATTACAGTTTCTCTCAATACAGTTGAATTTGCTATAACACCTCACTTGGTACCGAGAATATTTTAGGTTCACATAACCATTGTTAAAACAGAACTTAAAATTAAGACCAGAATTATGTAGTTGCTCTTGTAACAGCCCCTTGAATAACACAAAAAACTTGGTTATAACATCATAATTCAAAAGTTTCAAGCTTTAGCTCTCCATTGTTTTAATAGTGGTTATAACACATCATTATAGAGAGAGAGAGAGGACATAAGTCCTAAGTAATGTTTCAACGAGGCTTGCGGTTTATACTAGTAATTTTTTGTATATGTGTATAATATATGTACCAAAATAGGCCCTCTCCCTTCAATTATGTATTAACGCAATGCATTAAAACTCCAGTAAAAAATTTGAGGGTGGTGTTAAATTATTGTTTTTTTACTAATGTAATAAACATAATGCATTATTTTAATGTATAATTAAAGAGAGAAGTGTCTCATTTGGTACATGAATACCATCTTCCTTTAACTCTTTTATATACAGTATAACCTCTTTACAAAGGACACTTAGTATCAGATCCAAGGTCTTCTTTAAAGAGAGGTGTCCTCTTACTGGAGTTGCTATTTAGTTAAAATGGTCTTTTTCACATTGAAAACTGTTCTTTGTAGAGAGGTGTGTCTTTTATTAGAAGTGTTCTCTCATGTAGGTTCAACTGTTTATACTTATTTATTCATATATACACCACAAGTCTCCATATTTCTAACCTTTTCTGTGTTTTTAAATAGAACTGTTTCCGGCAGACAAGCCCATGAAAGTAAGTGGCTTCCAGTATGCTTTTATTTTCTGGGGTGCAACATTGTGAAAACAAGTTCAAATAATAAGAAATTTATATCTGACCTTCAACATTGTTTCACCTGTTTCAAGACTAAGAGTTCTGACAAGTGTGGTGGTTACAAAGTACTCTAGAATGAGGATGGTGATAAAACAGTTACATATATATATATTAAAAAACGAAAGAAAAAAATAAAAGATAAAAAGATCAGGTGTTGAAATCAATATTAAAAATGGCATATCTTGACCAGGAGCACATGTGCTTTTCAGAAGGCAGAGCGCCATCTGGTGGAACAGAAATCAACTATTCATTGATTTAGTCTGTTCCCTGATATTTGGCCAACCCAATTTCTTGATAAATCAAGAAAAGCCATCCACGAACTGTTTACGAAAAGTTTGGCCTTAAATACCCATTTCTTGGTTTTTCGGGAAGCCATTGGGATCAAAAATTATTTTTTGGTCGCAATGGTTCAGCCTACTCCACGCTGACGAGCGCCAAAAGCGCGAAACGCGTTCGTGGATGGCTTTTCTTGATTTATCAAGAAATTGGGTTGGCCAAATATCAGGGAACAGGCTAAATCAATGAATAGTTGATTTCTGTTCCACCAGATGGCGCTCTGCCTTCTGAAAAGCACATGTGCTCCTGGTCAGGATATGCTATTTTTAATATATATATATATATATATATATATATATATATTTAGCCAACCTAAATTACTTATTTTAATATCAAAGCTAGAGAAGAGTGGACTTCTAGACATGGTCTAAGGAGCACCACCACTTATTTAATCTTGTTTCCATATAATTCTTATCTACAATCCCCAAATTGTTCCTTGCAACTCTATAATCATAATTTCATGACTAATTTGAGGCAAAGTTAACAACACCAAATCAAAATAATTGTAATGTTTGTGATATTTCAATTATTTGAATTTGGTCTTGTTACCTTGTGATTCTAATATATAATACAAATTTGTACCCTATCATTGAGACAAAGTTTTCTTTCCTGACATCCATGTATGTCAGAAGCATAGAGTAACAAGACCAAATCCAAATAAATCTATAATATAATTTATACCTTATCATGTATGTCCGTATATCATGTATGTCCGTACCTTGATTTCATTGCAGTCCATTAAATACAGTAGAACCTCCATGAGAAGATACTCTAGAGGAAACCTCTTTACATGTAAAATCTTCAGAATTATGTTGTCAAAAGATAGCTTTTTATCTCTCTTTCTTTTTTTTTTCCACTTTCTTTGCCAGCAAAGCACTTTGACAAATTTAGAAGATTTCATGAAGCCCTCAGCATATCCCGTGGAACTGAAATTACTATATATCAATTGAAGCCATATACAGTGAACCATGGTTTTCAAACTATAGCTGTGGTGAATAGGATAGGTATGCAAGCAAAATTGATTTTAAGAAACTACTAAAGATGAATTGCTACTTTTTCACCCAGACATTCTTTCAACACTCGGTCTATATTTTTACAAATTTTAGTGGACAGTCATGAACATTTGATTGAACATTATTCAATTAAGCCTAAATATGTGTCAAATAGTAAAACTGGTTAAATATTATTTGGTTTTAAAATCCACCATTATAGAATAAGATCAAGTGTCGCACAGAGAGAGAGAGAGAGAGCTCTATAATATATAAATATAAAAATCTTAATATCAATATGATTCAAAATACAACCCTGAAAAAATGAAACTTTTTCTTAAAAATTACAAATAGAGTAACAAAAAATACTTTTGTGCCAACAAGAAAAATAACTTTCTGGATTTACTGAGCTAAAACACATTGAATGCTGATTGGGTAATGAACTCAACACTAATTAGCTGATTAAAATCATGTGATATTAGAGAACTAAGCAGCACTTGAATAGACCAGACACTATATAAATATAAACCCAGAATTCCAAATCAGTTGGGGAACTTTTATTCTTTCTCCTATCATGTGCCTACACAAAGCCAAATCTAGTCAAACTAACAATAAAGTAATTTATTTGCACATTTCTATCATATTTTATTAGGAAAAGTTTCACTTGATTTACATGAAGAGCATAAATATATATACGAGCAATATATTTACATACTACATATTTACTATTCACTTTTCTGTATAAAGGCCAAGATTTCAAACTGCATAATAACCATAAGAATATTTTCTTAGAGATTATTTTATAATAAAGCGAGCAGCAATATATTAAATGCTAAGAAGCCAATGTAGTTAATTTTCATATTGCTGCTGATTTTTGTTCAATTGCTACTGAAATTAATATACTACATATTCAGAAGCTCTATTTTGAAAAAAAAAAAAGAGGACTGACTGACCTAGAAAAAATAACCAATATATAAATTCTTTAATAATCAAAAATATGATTTATTAAACTTTTTGAAAAAATTATTATTAAATTTCAAACTAAATTTAAAAAGTCATGAATATATTTTTGAAATATACTTAGCCGCATTGGTTTCTGAGTGGTTCGTGTCACAGTCTGATGAAGAGATTCATCTTCTTTCTTATCTCCACTCAATCATTTTAGGGTATTAAGTTGTGACAATCTCTCTCTCTCTCTCATCATGAAGA
>CP092873.1:93647695-93693866 GCA_030710605.1 Cordylochernes scorpioides
GAAGGATATTTAAGTTTTATAGACCATGTATTCTGAGGATAACACAAAAGAAAATCATATATTGAGCTCTCGTTTGAAGAAAATGTACCCAATATAGGTAAACAAAATTATGTATATCTAGTATATTTGAAAAATATTTATTCCTAGAGAACACCATTTGTTGTTTGACAGAGTTTCTGGTAGACAAGCAGCCCATGATGGTGAGTTTTTATCCAAGCTAGTAATTTGATACTCTTGATTTCTATTGCCCAAAATTACTGTTTGAAATATTATATTATATATATTATAGCTCCCTGAGAACTATTTTCTTCTTCAATTTTATTTTATATAATTTGATGAGAGAATAAGATAGCTGTTTTAAATATGCTTCCCAGAATTGCCCAAATGTTTACCTTTTTTTTACTCCAAGTTGTGCAGGTTTTTTAGGCATGGATAGAAAAATGACTATATATATACTCTGGAATCTCATTATAACTGCCTTTTTTATGATAGGACCACAAAGTTTTAATTGTTTTAACCATTGTTATGACAACATGGTCATAATAACATAAATCTTGTTGCAAAGTGATGATATAGCAAATTTAGATTATCACAAAATTGCACCCATTGTTATTTGTTTCAGTTATGTTTATAACATGTATGGTGTGTGTACCAGGGGTGTCAGGAAGACAAGCCCCCGATGGTGAGTTGTTACCTTCAATTTCTACTACTCTGTGTATTTTGTATTCAAATTAGCTACAGTATCCTGTTCACAATTGAAATCTGAAATTGAGATAGATTGTTGTGTACTCCTGAATTGGTTATTCATCAACAACATTGGTTTGCATACTGCAAATTTTATTCTTAGCAAGATTGAATCTTTATTATATGAACTTTTGGCTTTTTTCTTCCAGATTTAGAAACACAAGGTAATAAAACCAAATCTAAATAAATAGTATGTATTTTTAATAACAGAGTTGTCACCATCATCAGACAAAAGACTGAATGAGAAACATATCACAGAATGCTTTTAAATAGTTACAGTTATCAAGTGTGTTAACAAAATGGCAGATTAAAAGAAAATTTTCTAAGAACACTAAAATTTTATTCTTAGAATTATAAATGGAAAACTCTTATATATATAATTAAAAGCATATCTTTAAATATCATTGATATATCCTCTTTCTTTCATTCTTTTAACTGTAGCACATTTCTTTTGTATGAAAAAGGCTTCTCTGAATTGTCTCTTAATTATTTTTTTCTCATAATACAGATTTGTTTCTTTTAGGTTAAAATTAGTATGCCCTCTATGATTTTTCTATATTCTACAAGTGCATAATTTTCAATTTTAACTCATTTTAGAGCATATTCATGGTTTTCAATCCTTTCTTAAAGTTCTGGCTGTTGGTCACACTTCTCACATTTCATTTAATAAATATTATCCAGCTCTTTTTTTGGTAATAGGTTGTTCTTGTGGATGTTGATTTATTGAGAAATAGGGTTACATGGTTTCCCTACAATATTTATTTTTCATACTTTTTGAATATATTAGTAAAGTTTCTCTTGCCAACCTTGGTTTATAAATGGTAATATGATGAATTTGGCTTCTTTAGATTCTGAAACAAGGTATTTTTTCATTATTATTGGTTCATTTCTTTATGTGGTCTTGATGATTTTTCTATATTTCTTTTAATTGTATCACTAATGAATATAAAGTTTATATAAGAACTTTAAATAATCCTTTTTTTGGCAGAAAAGATGAACTAGAGTTCCAATAAGTTCCTGTATGTGTTGGGTTTTTAGTATATAGAGGTGGTAATAATGTTATTATTGTATGTTAAGTTCATGTCCAGAAAATAGTTTAATTTGTTGTTATATACTTCCATAGAGTAATTGATATCAGAACAAAGATTGTTAAAAGAATCCAATATTCTTTGTTAGCATTTTCCTGATTAATAAATAAAATGAAGTCATCCACATATATTTTGGAATAATAATCATAATTTGTGAGTGACTTTAGAGCTTATATTTTAATTTGTTCATAGTGGTACAAGCTACTAGAAAACACACTAAATTAAGGGAAAAATTACTTTAAGAGACAATTTAGAGAAGCCTTTTCCAGAATGGACAATAGAGGAAATATATATCAATGATATTTAGATATGCTTTTAATTATATCTAGATAAAATAGGTTTTTTTTTCACTTCTAATTCTAAGAATATTATTTTAGGCTTCTGAGAAAACTATTTTCTTATCTGCTAACTTGTTTATGAACTTTATAACAATAACTATATAAATGAATGCTGTGATATTTTCTCATTCACTCTTCTGTCTGATGGTAATAAAGCTGTTACCATAACATCACACACTATTTATTTATTTGGATTTGTTCTTAATACCTTGTGTTTCTAATCTATAATCCAAATTGTTCTCTCTCCTTATCATATGTTCTGCAGGTTTATTCACATTAAAATTATTTTTGTTTGATACATTAAAATATACAGTATAATATATATATATACAATATACCCTCTTCAGCACTTTTAAAATTCCCAATCAGGTTATTTATTTTTTAACTCACTATATTTTAACACAGACTTTATAATTCAACTGAAAGTTTTGATCCCTTGGGTTAAGAAGTTAGACCATGGATATTATAATTGGTTGGTACTCTGTCTTTTAGGAATCTCTCTAGTTGTATCTCTAACTCTCACTGTTTGGTGTTTTCTAGAAGTGTCTGGCAGGCAAGATGAGGAGTAAGTTTAAACACATTTGTATGCTATTATACTGATGAATATGCAATTTGAGGGTAAAAGATACCCTCTGCTACTATACTATGTACTACAATACATTATAATGCCTTAATTAGAAAGAAGGAATCATATATCGCCGCAACTCTTTTTATTTTTATAGCGGTTAAGGAAGCTTTCTGGCAAGCCCTTCTTCAGCTAATTATATTGTACAAACAAAGAGAGATTATATATCGTTTTTAATATAAATCAAAATAAACGAAAAGAAATTTACCACGCCCCTATCGCCCTCGTTTCAATAGGTGCTATTGAAACGAGGGCGATAGGGGCGTGGTAAATTTCTTTTCGTTTATTTTGATTTATATTAAAAACGATATATAATCTCTCTTTGTTTGTACAATATAATTAGCTGAAGAAGGGCTTGCCCGAAAGCTTCCTTAACCGCTATAAAAATAAAAAGAGTTGCGGCGATATATGATTCCTTCTTTCTAATTTGTCGAAATCCGCAAACCGTTTACCATGAATGCCTTAATTATCTAAGCAATTCTTCAAATCCTTGGCATATTTCAACATCAATATACAGTAGAACCTCCCTGTAAAGGACACCTTATTGCAGAGTCAAAGTGTCCTTTAGGAGGTGTTCGCTTACTAGAGAGTGTCAAATAGTAAAAATGGTAATTTTACAAATGAAAACTGTCCTTTGTAGAGAGGTGTCCTCTCTTGGAGGTTTTTACTGTAACCAACTTTAATTTAATATAAAGCACTTGGGCTTTGAACTAAAGATATTTGATATGTTATTCTGGCAGAAGAAGCAATGTAATTATAATCCAACAAATATATTAATCAAGCAAAGCAGCTTGGAAAAAATTTACTGAAAATAAATGCTTTTTCTAAATAAAGTAATTTAAAGTATATTTATATTTATAGACCATATACTCTGAGGATCACACAAAAGAAAATCATATACAGATCTCTCAATTGAAGAAAATGTACCCAATAAAAGTAAACAATATATATATATAATTTATATCTAGTATATTTTTCAAATATTTATTCCTAGAGAACACCAAAATAGCATATATCTCCTACTTTTTGTTTGACAGAGTTTCTGGTAGACAAGCGGCCCATGATGGTGAGTTTTTATCCAACATGATAATTTTGTGGAATTATTAATTCTTATTGCCTCAAAGTACTGTTTAAAATATTAACTATACACTCCAACAGACTTTTATAAGAGTTATACTAGATATTTCTTTATACAAATATAAACAGTATAACCTCTCTTTGATTCAATTAGATTATAATCCATCCATTTATTTCAATTCAGCACTTTTTCACACAAATTCCCAATTATGTTAATCACTTTATAACTTACTATATATTAACACTGACTTTATATCCAACCAAAAGTTCTAATCCCTTAGATTAAATTAAGAAGTTAGAACATGGATTGTAATTGGTTGGTACTGTCTTAAAGGAATCTAATTGTATCTCTAACTCTGACTGTGTTTGGTGTTTTCTAGAAGTTTCTGGCAGGCAAGATGAGGAGTAAGTTTAATAACTTGTTTTATATTATATTAGTGTTTTGATATTTCAGGGTATAAAATTATACCTGTATACAATACATTATATAAGTGATTCTTTAAAAATTTGCCAAATTTTAACAATAATTTAACCAACATTGCGATTCAATATAAAGCACTTGAGATGTTGAACTAAATATGTTTGACTTTTAATACGTATTTGATATTCTAGCAGCAGAATTAATGTTATTCTAATCCAAAAAAGGTATTAATCAAACATAGAAGTTTGGAGAAGAGATAATTGAAAGAATATTTGTACTCTGAGAATCACACAAAAAGTGAAATCTCTTTTAAGGAAATAGTTCGATAAAGGTATATAAAAATGATGTACCCGGTATATTTAGGTGAAAAATAGTACAAAAGTGAAAATGCACTAGGATCAGGTGGATAAAGGATTCCTCAAAGATCAGCTTTTTTTGGTCTTTGAGGTACACAGCTTACACCACGCTGATAATAGTCAACATCCTGAAATGGATACATGCTTAGCTTTTCTTGAATAATCAATAAAATATATTTTTGTCTAATTCTGGAAATTAAAAATTGTTTAGTGGATATTTATTCTGAGATATGCCACAAGGCATCAGAAACTTTTAGTTTCACAATTAGAAAACATGCCTTTTCCCAATTTATCTATAGTATCATAAAAGTAAAATCCTCTGTAATACACATAAATAAATTCAAAACTGTTTCAAAGGATAAGGTTTTGTGTACTAACACTTTGGACCCAATGGACGCAAATTCGCATCCTTATCTAACAGGCTTCAAGCCCGAAAGACGTGAATTTGCGCCTTTGATTTCTAAAAATAAATATAAAATCGCCAGTGGGCCAAAACAAATTCAAATCTACCAGAATGTTGTTCTATTTTTTTTTTTTTGCCTAAGTATCAGTGTGTTGGAGAGATCTCAGCTAAATTGTACATCAGCCGTTCCAGCTCCTTCTATTGCATACTGATCTTTCTTATTTGTTCATTTTTCTTTGTTTTCACACTTTTTTGAGACTTGAAACTAGTATCTAGTACATTCACCATTCAATATTACTTAAAATCTGAAGGTTTGTTAGATGATATAGTATATAATTGAGAGATGTGTTGAGTGCTTCTTTGTTTGTGTGATGACTGCTTCATAGTTCATCATGCTAAAGCAATCTATTGGCAGTAACTTTTATCATTTTATCTTAAAATAAATATTATATATATTCATAAATATATTTTCTGATATTATTTATCATTTATTTTACCTTTACTTTCTATTTTGTTCGACTTAAAAAAGACCCACTATTTTAATATAATTTTATTTTTCTCTATTTAAAAAAAATTATAAACAACTCAATTTTAATACGACCAAATTGACCATGCACTCTGGGATCGATCTTCCTCAAAGTGTTAAAAACAAGAAACTCATCCTTGGAAACTGTTTTAGAAATATATTTATATATTTATAGTATATATAGTCCCAAATAATGCCAAAACAGTCTATATATATATATATATATCTATATCTCTAAATTGTTTTTGGCAGAGTTTCTGGTAGACAAGCTGCCCATGATGGTGAGTTTTTATCTGTAATAGCAATTTGTTGGAATTCTTGATTCCTATTGGCCTGAATTATTGTTTGAAATAATAGCTATACACCCCAACAGACTTTTATAAGAGTTATACTAGATATTTCTTTGTTTATTTGAAGTCTTTTTCAGTGTCTGCTTTTGAGCAGATCTTGATCCCTACTGGCACCATACATTTTCAAATTTATACATACAATCTAACCTCGTTAAAAAAACCAATTGAAACCAAATTTTTTTTTGTTGTTATAACAATTGGAACTTAAAACTTGTGACCTTGGAATTATTTTCTAACCAAGTTTTTGTTATAATTGTGCTTTATCTCTTTATCATTATAAAAGAGGCTGTTATAATAAATATCACTACATTATATTTTCTATCTATAATACAGTTCTCTCTACTGATTCTTTAATTCAACACCCCAAAGGGACAGAATTTCCTGTTGATTAAAAAAAAAGTCGGTGTTGAATATTTTAGGCTAATTCAAAGTAAATAGGTTGATAAGTTGGTAGAATTAAACTGTACTTCTGTTCTTTTTTAGCAGAACCTCACATACTTGCCATGCTCATTTATTCAAACTAACATAAAGATTGAATACACAAGGTAATAAGATCAAATCCAAATAAATAATGGATTTGGTCTTATTACCTTGTGTTTATAATCTATAATCCAAATTGTGCCTTATCAATAAAGATTAAATATTCTCATAATTATTAGGGCTTCATTTTAATCATTTTTTAATTTAAAACAGGAAAATATTTATAAATTTAAAAATAACTAAAATATTTGTATGTTGAAAATAAAAAATAAAATAATATCATTAATTTCAAAGGAAACTAAGCTTGAATATCCCATGTAAAAAAATAATAACACTCATGACATTCACAAAGACACTGCAAAGTGAAAGTTAAACTAACCAGAAACCTAAAGTTTGCTTTTCAGTATTTGCCGCTTGCCTCTGTAATTCCTTTTTAGTGGTAAAGTTGTATGTAAACATCAATAAATTATTGGAATTTGAATTTTGAAATGGTGAATTATCGGAAGTGTCGAATTACCATTTGTTATTTGATGATAGCTACCTCAGAACCATTTTCTTCCTTAACTTCCTTGTATATAGTTTTCTGAGAGAGAACACTAGCAGTTTTAGATATTATGCTTCCCAGAATTGCCTAATTTTTACTTTTTATTTTTCCTCTAAGTTGTGCAGGTTTTTTAGGCATGGAGAGAAAAATGACTATCTATATACTCTGGAATCTCATTATAACTGCCTCTTTTATGATAGGATCACAAAGTTCTAACTGTTTCAACCATTGTTATGACAACACAGCTATAATAACAAAATATTGTTGCAAAGTGATGATATAGGAAAGTTAGATCATCACAAAATTGCTCCCATTGCTATTTGTTTCAGTTGTGTGTTATAACATATGTAATGTGTGTACCAGAGGTGTCAGGAAGACAAGCCCCCGATGGTGAGTTGTTACCTCCAATTTCTACTACTCTATGTATTTTGTATTCAAATTAGCTACAATATCCTGTTCCCTATTGAATGCTGAAATTGAGACAGATGGGCTTTATTCCATGAGATCCACAAGGGATCAAATGTTATAAAGTCTGCATTGGACTGACAAAGGCCATAAGCCTGAAACCATGGTCTCCATGTGAGTGCTTTTCAGTTTTCCAAAACTGATGTGGCTTTGTCGCTGACCTGAGGTCTGTGGCAACAGTCAATAGTTAGCATCTAGTTTTGATGCTTATTTTAAAAGAGGGGGGTAGAGAGAGAAAAATATTTGTATAGAATAATATATAAACAGTATATATAACCTCTATAATTCAATTGACTCTAATTCAACAACTTAATTTAATTCAGCACTTTTTGAAATCCTCAATTAGGTTATTTACTTTGACTATTTTAACACAGACATTTTAATTCAATCGAAAGTTCTAATCCTTTTGGATTATATTAAGAAGTTAGACCATGGATATTATACCTTTTTGGTACTCTGTCTTCAAAATAATCTATTTGTGTGGCTAACTCTGACTGTTTGGCGTTTTCTAGAAGTGTCTGGCAGGCAAGATGAAGAGTAAGTTTAAACACTTGTATTCTATTATACTAATGTAAATGGATCCTTTTTACATGGTTCCTCTTCATGAATATTTTAAATATTTTGTCTATAAAGTTCCATGTAGCTGTTAAAATAGACTATGTATTGATCATCTTAATTGGATACAGTAGAGCCTCCCTGTTAAGGGCACCTAATTGCAGAGCCAAAGTGTCCTTAAGGGAGAGGTGTCCTCTTACCGGAGAGTTGCTAAATTGTAGAAATGGTAATTTTGCAAATGAAAACTGTCCTTTGTGGAGAGGTATCTGCTAAAGGGTGGTTCTACTGTATATAGAGTTCAGTTTCAATTTTACCATATGAATGGTGCTTTAGGTACTAGATTGTTTCTTAAATTATTTATTTCTGTTGTTTGTGAGAGTGAATAAATGCATATACTTGTGATTATATTGTTGAGAGGGGAACTGCAGTTGGGAAATGGATTTGTTTATCACAATTTTAGATCTATTTATGGGAGGAAGCCTTGGCTGCTGGCATTGTTAGGTTTTAGGTTACAGGACAGTTCTCTGACGTGACAATGGTAATTCTGAATGATATCCTCTGAGAACCAAATCATTTAAAATGCTGCTCTCAAAAACTAGCTTGCCATGGTTCCAGTCCATGGTCAAGAATATATCCTTTTGTCATCTCTGTGGCAGATATATAAAAATGTAAAAATATTAATAAACAAAAATATAATTTCTGAAAATAATAATTGTCCCAGAAATATCACATAATAACATTTTTAGGTAAATCATCGCAACAATTTTCCTTCCAGAAAGGAAATTTGTTGATTATAAAAGACAAACAGTTCAATACGATAGTGGTTTCAAGGATAATTTTGTGAAACTGTTGAAAGGGTATACCATTGATGAACCAAGCTCTCTCACATATCATTTTTTTTCTCATCACAGTAAGGTCTATTGAAGTCATTTTCAGTTCTAATATTAATTTTAGTAGAATTATTCTAGTCATTTATTTGATACTTTTAACAAATAAAATGCACAAAAACTTCAAAGTTACTCTCCCATGGTCATAGTAATGGTTAAATATATTATTAGTAGAATAATATTGCATTATTGGAATGTTTAAGCTGTATTTTGGTGAGAAATTTGTTATAAATCCTTTTCTTCCATATATTGAAGCCTAGAAGTTTTTACATCACAGTTTCTCTCAATGCAGTTGAATTTGCTATAACACCTCACTTGGTACCAAGAATATTTTAGGTTGATATAACCACTGTTAAAACCCCTTGGCAGAGCTGACTGCTATAGGGCGCGTCCCCAGGTGGCGGATAGGGGAACGGCCTTCAGATATGAAGGCCAGCTGCGAAACAAGCAGAATAACTCTGACGAATAAGCAGTCGCAGACCAACAGCAGCATTGTTAGAAGAGGAGTAGACCTCTTTAAAAATCCTGACTTCAACTGACCCAGTTGATAGATCTCAGCAAGGGTCCCACTCCAGGGATACGGAGGAGCTGCGTCTGTACTCATGTTAGAGTCGGCAGCAAAGGCGTCTGCTTCCATGTTAGAAACGGACTCAAACTACAGGCAAAGTCAGACTTTCACCAAAGGGTGCCTGGATCATGGTGCCATGGTCAACGAAAGCTGCATCCCTACACCCCATTCCTTACTCATGGAATTTGTGTAATCTTTACACAAGGGGATAAGAAACAACAACAACAACACTGTTAAAACAGAACTTGAAATTAAGACCAGAATTATGTAGTTGCTCTTGTAACAGCCTCTTGAATAACACAAAAAACTTGGTTATAACATCATAATTCAAAAGTTTCAAGCTTTAGCTCTCCATTGTTTTAATAGTGGTTATAACACATCATTATAGAGAAAGAGAGAGGATATAAGTCCTATGTAATGTTTCAACGAGGCTTGCGGTTTATACTAGTAATTTTTTGTATATGTGTATAATATATGTACCAAAATAGACCCTCTCCCTTCAATTATGTATTAACGCAATGCATTAAAACTCCAGTAAAAAATTCGAGGGTGGTGTTAAATTATTGTTTTTACTGATGTAATAAACATAATGCATTATTTTAATGTATAATTAAAGAGATAAGTATCTCGTTTGGTACATGAATACCATCTTCCTTTAACTCTTTTATATACAGTATAACATCTTTGCAAAGGACGCTTAGTATCAGATCCAAGGTCTTCTTTAAAGAGAGGTGTCCTCTTACTGGATTTGCTAATTAGTTAAAATGGTCTTTTTCATATTGAAAACTGTTCTTTGTAGAGAGGTGTGTCCTTTATTAGGAGTGTTATCTCATGTAGGTTCAACTGTTTATATTTATCTGTTCATATATACACCAAAATTTCCATATTTCTAACCTTTTCTGTGTTTTTAAATAGAACTGTTTCCGGCAGACAAGCCCATGAAAGTAAGTAGCTTCGAGTATGCTTTTATTTTCTGGGGTGCAACATGGGGTGAAAACAAGTTCAAATAATAAGAAATTTATATCTGACCTTCAACATTGTTTCACCTGTTTCAAGACTGAGTTCTGACAAGTGTGGTGGTTACAAAGTACTCTAGAATGAGGATGGTGATAAAACAGTTACATATATATATATTTAGCCAACCTAAATTACTTATTTTAATATCAAAGCTAGAGAAGAGTGGACTTTTAGACATGGTCTAAGGAGCACCACCACTTATTTAATCTTGTTTCCATATAATTCTTATCTACAATCCCCAAATTGTTCCTTGCAACTCTATAATCATAATTTCATGACTAATTTGAGGTGAAGTTAACAACACCAAATCAAAATAATTGAAATGTTTGTGATATTTCAATTATTTGAATTTGGTCTTGTTACCTTGTGATTCTAATATATAATACAAATTTGTACCCCATCATTGAGGCAAAGTTTTCTTTCCTGACATCTTTTGTAGCATAGGGTAACAAGACCAAATCCAAATAAATCTATAATCCAATTTATAATCCAATGTATGTCCGTATAAAGGGTACCTCTTTGGCCAAAGTTTGTTTCCAATCAATTGAAAAACTGTTCAAATTATAATGTATAGGTTAGAAAGTTTTAACACCACCTAGGGGTAGTATTTGAAATACTCCCTAATACACTGTGAACATGGCCCTTATCAGTCAGAATGGCCTTGATTTCATTGCAGTCCATTAAATACAGTAGAACCTCCATGAGAAGGTAGAGGAAACCTCTTTACATGTAAAATATTCAGAATTATGTTGGCAAAAGATAGCTTTTTATCTCCCTTTCTTTTTTTCCACTTTCTTTGCCAGCAAAGCACTTATTTGACAAATTTAGAAGATTTCATGAGGCCCTCAGCATATCCTGTGGAGCTGAAATTCCTATGTATCAATTGAAGACATACAGTGAACCATGGCTTTCAAACTATAGCTGTGGTGAATAGGTATGTGAGCAAAATTGATTTTAAGAAACTACTAAAGATGAATTGTTACTTTTTCACCCAGACATTCTTTCAACACTCGGTCTACATTTTTACAAATTTCAGTGGACAGTCATAAACATTTGATTGAACATTATTCAATTAAGCCTAAATATGTGTCAAATAGTAAAACTGGTCAATTATTATTTGGTTTTAAAATCCACCATTATAGAATAAGATCAAGTGTCACACACACAGAGAGAGATCTCTATAATATATAAATATAAAAATCTTAATATCAATATGATTCAAAATACAACCCTGAAAAATAAAACTTTTTCTTAAAAATTACAAATAGAGTAACAAAAAATACTTTTGTGCCAACAAGAAAAATAACTTTCTGGATTTACTGAGCTAAAACACATTGAATGCTGATTGGGTAATGAACTCAACACTAATTAGCTGATTAAAATCATGTGATATTAGAGAACTAAGCAGCACTTGAATACACCAGACACTATATAAATATATAAACCCAGAATTCCAAATCAGTTGGGGAACTTTTATTCTTTCTCCTACCATGTGCCTACACAAAGCCAAATACAGTCAAACTAACAATAAAGTAATTTATTTGCACATTTCTATCATATTTTATTAGGAAAAGTTTCACTTGATTTACATGAAGAGCATAAATATATATACGAGCAATATATTTACATACTACATATTTACTATTCACACTTTTCTGTATTTACCAAGATTTCAAACTGCATAATAACCATAAGAATATTTTCTTAGAGATTATTTTATAATAAAGCGAGCAGCAATATATTAAATGCTAAGAAGCCAATGTAGTTAATTTTCATATTGCTGCTGATTTTTGTACAATTGCTACTGAAATTAATATACTGCATATTCAGAAGCTCTATTTTGAAAAAAAAAAGAGGGCTGACTGAAAAAATAACTAATATATAAATTCTTTAATAATCAAAAATATGATTTATTAAACCTCTCTTTTAAAAAAATTATTATTAAATTTCAAACTAAATTTAAAAATTCATGAATATATTTTTGAAATGTACTTAGCCGCATTGGTTTCTGAGTGGTTCGTGTCACAGTCTGATGAAGAGATTCATCTTTCTTATCTCCACTCAATCATATTAGGGTATTAAGTTGTGACAATCTCTCTCTCTCTCTCTCATCATGAAGAGATCAGAGATTCGTTATATCTTTAATATGTTCCTCAAGGCCTCTCAATTTACATCACCTTACCTGTGTCCCAGAGCATCACCAAACTATTATTTAATGTGGCATTGCTGATGTGCAGGTGTGGAAGGCAAGAACGGAGATCCTGAAGCTGTGTAACTGCATTTTTCTATTTAGTTTATACAAATTAACTTTATTTTTCGACGCTGTGCATTTGTTCTTTAGTAGGTGGTAATAAATAAAAAAGTATTTAAAGTTATTTCACATTGTGTCATTAATGGAGTGATCCCAAATTTTTTTACCCATGTGTTCAACCTAATGTAATTATATATGTGAAAAACTTTATTTAATTTGTGTAGAAATATTTTGACTCTCTCCTTCATATAATATTAGTGTTGCGTGGTGCTTGTTTGATATGTCTTTCATTTTAAAAATTCCGCATAAAAGGCATTCATATGTAAATAAAGATTGAACCTAAAAAAACCTAAAGTTCCTGGATAATTATCTTTAACTCACCATAGTTTTCAATACGCTGCTCTTTTCCTTTACAATTTGCACCAAGTGGATCCCAAAAATGCTAGTGTGTGAATCTGAGAGAGCCTCTGGCAAGACATCAAATAGTTTTTTAAAACAATTTATATTTATTTTCATATTATCTCTATCAAGATCAAGAAAGATTACCATTTTCAAATATTCTTCAATTCATTGAAGAAATTGCTTTTTTTTTTTAAGAATCTCTATAAAGTTTTCAAACATTGGACCCTTTTAAGACCTAATTGAAAGATTTTACTGTATGTAACTTGAATAGAATATATTTTTAACAAATTAAACTTAGGTGAATAACAAGGCATTGAGTTCAAGTTCTTCTAAAATAAAAACCCCTCTACATAGCATAACCTATTTAATTCAACCAACTTTTTTAAATTCCAACCATTTCCCTTTCAAATTACTATCTTTAACTCAACAGACTATAATTCCAAACTTACTCAAGGTAATAAGACCAAAACCAAATAAATTACCACGTGTTTATAATCTATAATCCAAATTGTGCCTATCATTCCAAACTTACTATAATTCAAAATTTACAATGATTCAACAGTTTTTGAATCCCAATCTCTCGTAGTTTAGTTACTTTAACACTCTAGCTCTAATTCAATGCAGACTTTAATTCAACCAAAAATTCCTAATTTATTTTTTATCATCTTCAAGACTTATTTCAATAGTTGACTCGAATATCTTCACCAAGAATATTCTTCTAGAGAATTCTAGAGGGTTTGCCACTGATAAGCCAGGCCTTTCCAATATTTTTAAATTACTGTAAAGACAGTAGAAAGTTGGCTTATTTGAACAGAAAAAAATGTGTTGAATAGTTCATTTTTCCTAAAACTATATACATCTGAAGAATTAGGTTTTAAGCTGTTTCAGAAAAGCATTTGATATGTTCCCCAATCATCAAACTATAAATTTGAAAATATATATATATATAAATAAGTATTAGTAAATTAAATTTTACACAAATAAATTTACTGGCAATGCGTTTCTTTTTAAATATCATCAAATATTATCTTTGCAGTTTTAATATCATTGCAGTAAGGTCTGTAGAGATAATATTTGATGATATTTAAAAAGAAACCAATTGCCAGTAAATTTATTTGTGTAAAAATAAATAAGTATTATCACAAACTGAAAGATCAAGAATACAAACTAATCAAAAAGGAATCTAATAACCAGCAAAAGTAAAGCATCACAACAAACTACATTCTGGATAAACAGCAGTGGCGCAATGACTGGGGTGACACTTTGAAAAAGAGAGCCGTAAATAAATGTGGGCAAAGAATGAGGCATGCAGGAGGCTTCCCAATGAAGTAATGATTATCAGATTCCATAGAGTAGGGCTTCAGACATGCTAGTCCAGGCTGAGCTAAAGGATTAGTGACAAAAGGGCGATAGAAATAGATGGTCAATGAAGGAGGTACCCCTAAGTTCTCCAGGCTGGGTTGGTGGAGCAGGACTTTAATGAAGAGGATTGCTTCATGAAAATGAACAACGGTGTGAGTGTGTCAGTCATTGGAGCAGCTTACAAGTCACCCAGGCCAGGTGATGAGCGGAGGGTTTCTTTCAAGTGTGACCAAGTGGATTAGCCTGGAGGTGTAGAAGACTATGCGAAGGATTGGAGGCAAGTTCCTTTTACTGTACTGATCTCATTTAAGACCATTGTAATAAAGCTCAACATTAGCTGCATGCCATTAATAACTCATTTTTCATCTTTGTACCAATCTGACTGGACAGAGAATACAAGTTGTGTCTGGGAATGACTCGACAATATTTAGGGTGCAATTTTATGAATTTCTTTTAATCATATTGTAGAAGATTTAGACACATTTGGCCTTGAACACCCTTATTTTATAAATAAGTTTATAGATTCTTCTTTTATAGATATATATATAGTGTGTGTGTGGAGCAAATGTTTACAGCCTGTAACATACTGATAGAAGCCAACAGCCAAAAATGTGTAGGTAGTTGGCTATATATTGTCTCTTCGAGAAAATGGAATGGCCGATTTTTGGAATAAATCTGATATTTTCATTTTCTCATCAGCAAATTTAGTTATTATAAGGTTATCCTTATCTAATAGTGTCATTTCTGATAGAGATTTTGATTGCCATTTCATCTTATTCCGAGCTATGGCTTCATATTTCTTATAAAATCAGAACACTCTATTAAATTATCCACCAATTCTTACTTAGTCTACCCCCCTCTCACACTTGACTACTGGTTCCTACAAACATTAGTCCTCCAGGCTCTTTGAGTCCTAAGTGTCTGCCCCCTGGGCTCATGCAGTAGCTGGGCTGGCACATTGTTGACCTGGATAGGCCTACTCTAAAACTTCCCAATCATTTTGTGCATTACCCTTATAGATACTGCTGCTAACTACTGTGTAACTACTCTGACCATCTTTTTCGGCAGGAAGTATATTACATGTGTGAAATATTTTAACTAAAATGACAAGCCAACAAAATCTAACATACAAGTAGAACCTCCAGTAGAAGACATCAAGAGACCTTTCTATAAATACAGTTTTCATCGTAAATTATCATTTGAACTATTTAGCAACTACCCGGAAAGAGGACACTTCTTCCTAAAGGACACTTTGCTTCTGTAATTAGGTGTCCTTTACAGAGAGCTTCTACTGCATACATATACTGTATAATGAAACCCCTATAATTCTACTATTAACAAATATTAGATGATATTCATTTTTGCATATCAATTAATATCATTGAGAAAGGGGGTACCAAGATAGAGGATCAGAAGATATATATATATATATACAGTAAAACCCCGCTAATACGAACACTGGATATAGCGAACCTTCCCTTATAACGAACCCACGGCAATTCCTAATTCCATTTCATTGAAAATACCATCGTTATAACGAACTTTGAGATTTTTAAAATAAAGAACTACCCCTATAACGAACCTATTTTCGGTACCAAAATGATAAAATTTATAAAAAATACTAGGCTTATAACGAACTTAAAATTGTGATTTTAAAAAATTTTAAAACAACAAAATTTTGATCATGTTTCAGTTCATGGATCGCGATTTCAAAACAAAAAAATTAGCGGCATTGTTTGTTTTTTATTTACATTTTATTTTTGCTGTATGTTGTATAAATTTTTACACATTATACTTTTATTTAATAGAATATCTTTGCATTCGACAATTTTTAAATAGAAAAAAATTCAAATGACTAGAAGGCTTAAAGAAAAGAAACAAAGAATGGCGTTCTAAAAAAGTAGTGCCAGCATGCACTTTTAGAAGCGTTCTATATCAAGTTTAACCTAGACTAAAAATAATTCCAAATAATTTTAAAGCCAGAAATGGTTTGAATAACAGGTTTAAAACAAAACTTAATCTATACTTCAAAAGAATATGTGGAAACTGGAATTGGAAGAAAAAAAAAAACAGTTCCCCATTTCGCATGGGCTGCAAACAAAAATCAACTTATAAATTCCCAAAAACTACCACTACATTTATATTTTAAGAATGGAATTCTTGTTAGGTATATGACTTGTGGCGACCACACTTTGCTTCAGCGAGCGCGAACTTGGACAAAGTTTCAATACACATACTACAGGCAATAAAGTGGCGGCCTCACTATGCCTCGGCAAGCACGTGCTGGGAGAAGACGTCACTATGCATGCGCGGTCGTCATCCGGAACTTTCTAGCGACTGGCACGGTAAACAAAAAGGCCTGCTCCCAACGGCCGTTACTTCAACCGTTACTTCTTTTCTCTTTATATATTTCTGGCTTTAAATAAATTTAATTATAATTTTATCAGCGGCCTTTCCACAAGTCACACCAACACATCACGCAACAACCATCCCACAAAAATTGGTGAGCCGGACGACTCAAATGAAGAATTAATGGCCAACGTCAAGGGCAAATCATGGAAGCTCAAACATTCACGATGGAACTCACCCCATCTCAAATATCAAGATTGATTTTTCGAGCTCCACCCTTCTTGCCAAACGACATTCCATTGTGGCTCAGCCAAATGGAAGCTGCCTTTATTTTTGCAAACATCGCCAGCGACAACGAATTCAAGTATAACGCAACAATCGTTAATTTAGATAGACTAGCTCTCATCTGTGTCTATGACATTGTAGAGAACCCACCAGTTTCAGGAAAATACGCATCGCTCAAAGAACGGCTTCTCCAGCGATTCGGTCGGTCACACCAGGTACAAACAGCCCGAGTCTCAGAAACTAAGCCCATTGCTGATCAGAGACCCTCGATTATCCTGGTTGAATTGTCCAAAACACCTTCATCTCAGCACTGTGGGACCTGTACTCCCACCTCCAATAGCCTAACACCTAGAGCCTACGGCTTTTCCCCGTGACATGAATGTCACAAAAACTGCCCCGGTCACTACAGTCCAGAACGTTGAAGACACCAACTCAAGCTCCACCTTGCCTTCTCCCACCAGCTCTCTGAGCAACTCTTCATCCCTGGACTCCTCATCGTTCTGCTCCAACCTTCCTTCAAACACCATCTCCCGCCCCCCCTGAAACTGTTTTCTCCACCCCAGTGCACAGTGACAATCTCTTGCCCCAGCAGCTGTCGTCTCATGAAGAGCCCTCGCCTCCATCCTGTGAGCAGAAACATCCACTCTTCCTAAAATAAACCAATAACACGGCTGCAACGACTCCTCTCCACTTGCAGCCCGCCCAAACTTCGGTACCACAACCTATCCAACCTCAAAACACTCTCCAACAGTCATCACCTCCCATTGAAGCAAGAGTCACTACTTCCCCAATACCAATAGCTCCTCCGGCACTCACGGCGACTACACCCATCGCTGAGCAACCCATCGTGTCCCTGCAAGCTAACAAGATGGTCGCCACCCATTACATCTGGCCAACATTTAAAAAGGACAGTTGCCTCCCTCAAGCCCCCAAGACCAGATCCCAACCCAACAAGGCACCCTACCAAGAGTTCCCTCTACGACTACATAGGATTTTTGAGGATCCTACTGGAGGGGGAGTAGTGTGGCGACCACACTTTACTTCAGCGAGCGCGAACTGGGACAAAGTTTCAATACACATACGGGCGGAAGAATGGCGGCCCCACTATGCCTCGGCAAGCACGTTCTGGGAGAACACGTCACTACGCATGCGCAAAGCGTCATCCGGAACTTTCTAGCGACTGGCGTGGTAAACAGAAAGGCCTGCTCCCAAAGGCCGTTACTTCAACCGTTACTTCTTTTCTCTTTATATATTTCTAGCTTTAAATGAATTAATTATAATTATAATTTTATCAGCGGCCTTTCCACAAGCCACACCAACACATCACACAACCATCCCACAGACTCATTCAGGGTTCACAGATATTCCACCTGGCTGGTCGTTTTACCACCGATTTTGTGTTTGTAAATTGGCATTTTTATTCGCAATTTTACCGATCGCGCTATCGTATCAACATGTTTCGTGTTCGATTTTTCTGAATTGGGTACTTTTGATTCATCTTCAATTGATTCAGAATACACTGAGCTTTATTCCTTTGATGGAAATAACGATATTTTAAGACAATTCTGATTTTCAAATTTTACTTTTCACTTTCAAACAACAAGGTATTAGAGGCATTTTTTCAAATAAATTTAGTATTATATTATTTGAGAAAGATGTTCTAAAATACTCTTATACCTTTTAAATATATAATTAATAAAGTTTTGCCTAGGGGATTTGGCTTAATTTTTTAATTATACGTAGAAGTTTATATATATAAACATGTATGCTAATGATAAGAAGAACCTATTTTCAAATGACTTCTTTTGAAATTCAGCATTACTGTAAAGAAATGGGTCAATTTAAGGAATTGAAACAAAGTGACTATTATCAAGTGGCTGCCTTTTCCAGTATTTAATTATACGGTCTAAAAATTTAGAGAAGTAAAAAAAAATGGCCAAACCGTGGCTAGTGAACCAAAAGCTCTGTCCCATTGGGGTTCACTATAGAGGGGTTTTACTGTATATTCTACCTTTTTACATATATCCCAAGATAATACATGGTAACTCCCAAGCTATGATGATTTTGGGAATGGGATGAGCATTTATTATTTTCACTTTTTGTTTACAAATTGTGATTTGCCTTATTTTCTTCAACCCTATTAATCATGCTACAACGTCCATCATTACAAATATGATATCTTGACTTATCCTTCATGCCCTAAACTTATGCCTATACTGGATGGTCTCATTCTGTGTTATAACATTGGTCTACCATTGCTGCCACTAGAATTATCTAAATTGTAATAGGAGCTCACAGATGACAAATTTATATATGGAAGAAAAAATAAATGTTGAAATTATATTTTAAGTAAATGCATCATGTCTGCCAGAGATATGTTTGCTAACCTGCAATCCAGTAGCATTTAACCTGTGCAAAACTCCAATTAGTTATGTTAATTCTATTTTATTTTGCTAAAATATAAAAATATAGATCTCTCTGTGAGTATTGATCTATTTGGTTATAGATAAGGCATAAGTAATTATATGCAATCTAGAAAATATAATGACTATACAAATATCATTATATTTTTTAACTTATAACTTTTATAACATTGTTGTACCCCATATGTCAACAATGGTTATTCAAATTAGCAGGTAAATCGTAAAAAAAAAAATTGATATGCAAATGAATTATATTGCTTGAAATATGGTAATTTACTCTACTAGAAAAAAGTGTCTTGATTTGAACTATGTTAGTCAAGAGAGTTTTGCTATGTAATGTTCACATGGAGAAAATTAAGCGCACAAAGGAGAAATAAAATAAATATAATTATACCGCGAATGTTTCTTTTAAACAAAAATCAAAATTTATTTTTAAAGAGAAATAACGACTATTTCTAACTTTAAGGATGAAGTATGAAAGGGTGAAAATATGAAGAGTAATGGCGAACGGAAAAATAAAAGTGTCCAGGGGCGGGAATCGAACCCACGACTTTCCGTTCGACATTACTCTTCATATTTTCACCCTTTCATACTTCATCCTTAAAGTTAGAAATAGTCGTTATTTCTCTTTAAAAATAAATTTTGATTTTTGTTTAAAAAGAAACATTCGCGGTATAATTGCAATTTTCGTTTTACAATCATCAGCCGCGTTATATTGTATTTTAAAATAAATATAGTCGGAAGTTGTTATAGAATAAATGTAGTTCTTTAGTAGTTTAAACTTTACAATGGCAATGCAGTAGAACCTCCCTGTAAGGGACACCTAATTGCAGAGCCAAACTGTCTTTTAGGGAGAGGTAGCCTCTTACCAGAGAGTTGCTAAATAGTAAAAATGGCAATTTTTGCAAGTGAAAACTGTCCTTTATAGAGAGGTGTCTGCTAAAGGGAGGTTCTACTGTATTACAATGTTTATAATCTCAATTACAATTAAATTTGACAGAGATAGCAAGAATTGTGGATTATAAATGGTAATCAACACAAAATAAGTGACATAAAGTGTGAACTATCCATATATTAACTTACGTGAGGGTGAAATGATGTTCCGCAATGGCCAGACTTCTATATAAAAGATGCTACTATAAGGTGTTGAAAACATTCATGGTATATATATTTTGGAGGAGTCTCACACTAGCCTGATGATTATAATAAGGCTTATATGTAAATTTAGCAAATACTGTGCATTTATGCCTTTTTTATTATATAAATCATAAATACCTCTACAGACTGTGATCATAGAAAATTTTATTTTTTTCTTTATTATCCCATGTATATATGTATATACATGTCTCTTATATACATGTATATACAAGATTGTGGAGATTATATATTGATTAGATGTAATATTTGTTGAGGATTATGACACATGGTTTCTCTATTGGCCCCCATTTACAAGAGATGTTCTGGGGTTGCTTCCTCCTTCTTGAATATGGTACAAGTTGAGAAGGTCTTACTACACTCTCAAACCTGATTTGCATAGTACAGTATTGGGAGTTTCCATTATGGGTTTTGGGTCCTGCTGCCATTGGTTATCCAGGGGGCACTCGACCTAACGCCATTTCCCTACCACTAATGAGCTAAGCTCTCTCATCTAATATTTTCTGTCCTTGCAATTAGGTCTACAGAGGTAGATAGAAAATTTATTTCCTAAGTAACAAAAAAATGGCCTTAAAATTTTCAAATTATTGATAGCATTCAATTTATAAATATTATTGTTCAAGATGAAATAAAAAGAAGCAAAAGCCTATCAAGACCACATTCAAATAAATAAATTATGCGTGATGTTTTGATACCAATGCTGTTACGAAAATTTCGCTCAATTTATTTATTTGAATGTGATCCTGTTATTTTATGTTTATAATCTATAAACCTAATCATACCTTTAATAAAGAGGTAAATAATTGGCATTGCAAAAATATCAATTTGTAGTCTGAAGTTTGGACCTAGTAGAAGCTCATCAATAGAAAAACATGTCTAAATATATTTAACAATTGGAACTTTGGTTTTATTATTTTTTATTTTACAAACAAAGCCTCAACTAACACATTTTAACATAGAATTTTAAACTATTTTTGACGTGTATGATTCTTTTTGAATAAAATAAATTTCTATACTGCCCTTTCTGCAATGATAAAATAATGGGAGGACATAAATAGAGTAAGGGCAGTAGAACTATATTTCAAAAAGAATCATATACAGTAGAACCTCCTTGTAAAGGACACCTAATTGCAGAGTCAAAGTGTCCTTTATCATCTACGGACAATGACTTTCCAGAATGGTTGCAAGGTTTTCCCACTATGTACTAAGTGCAATTCTCAACCTGCAACCCCAAAACACATTATTGACTGTATTGACTCATCCATTGATGAGCTCTACTCTTCCCCGGCAGACATCATCAAAAGTCTCAAGCTTTACAAGCTTGATACCTTAATATGATTGAGTGGATATAAGAAAGAAGAAGAGAAGAAGTGTCCATTAGGGAGAGGTGTCCTCTTAGCAGAGAGTTGTTACATAGTAAAAATTATAATTTTGCAAAAATATAAAACTGTCCTTTACAGAGATGTGTCCTTTAGCACGAGTGTCCTCTCAAGGAGGTTCTACTGTATGTGTTGAAAATAGTTTAAATTTATTATACCAATTGGTATGTTAATGCATCGTAAGACATATACGTGGATTCACTACACAAAATCTTCAAAAAGGAAAAAAGTTAAAGCTATTTATCAAAATAATGCAGATGTTTTATTTACAAAAGCATGGATTTGGTTATTTTTTTTGATTTTTAAACCTTTATATGATAAGGCACAATTTGGATTATAGATTATAAACACAAGGTAATAAGTCCAAATCCAAATAAATAAATAGCATGATACATTTTGGTAACAGCGTTGTTACCATCTTTAGACAAAATTACTGAATGCTGAATGCAAAAATACTGAATTCAGTACTTTTGTCTGAAGATGGTAATGCTGTTACCAAATATAAAACACTATTTATTTATTTATTTGGATTTGATCTTGTTACCTTGTGTTTATAAAGCTATATATTTTCAATTTGAAATGGTTTTTTTGATGCATAGCCAAAATGTGCTTGCAATAACAAAGTTAGATTTAGTACCTTATCATTCTTTCAATTATGTATGGCTGTGTGTGACAGAGGTACCCATAAAGTTGGAGAAATAAATGGAGGTGAGTCGCTAAGTATATCTTTTTACAGAAACAAAGCCTCATTAAGGAACTTTAAGCCATTTATAGCATTTTACCATTTCTTTTTCAAATATCATCCAATACAGTAGAACCTCCCTGTATAAAGGACACCTAATTGCAGAGCCAAAATGTTCTTTAGGGAGAGTAGCTTAATTGTAATCTTACCGGAGAGTTGCTAAATTGTAAAAATGGCAATTTTGCAAATGGAAACTGTCCTTTATAGAGAGGTGTCCGCTAGCGGGGTATCTGCTAAAGGGAGGTTCTACTGTACTTTTATTAAGACAACTTTATTCATATCTAGATATTCTTCTGAAAGATACAGAAAATGAGTGAGAAAAAAAGGAGAAAATAAATTATCATATATGAAGCTATATGGGAAATATGTAAATATACTTATTATAATATAATTATATATATATAGGTTATATATATATATATATAGCTATTGTCTGACTCTCTCCTTTATATATTTGTTATATAAAAATTTATATTGTAATTTGAATTATATATTTTCTAGAACAAAATCTAAAGTTGACCGACAGATGTTGTGGTTTTAGACTATATAAACCCATTGTTGTTGTTCAACTTTGGCCAGCTCAAATCTTTGTGTAGATATGTAAATATGTATAATATTTTATTTTATTCATTTTTCACACCTCAAGTCAGGGAGTACTTTTCTCAAATTATTTTTTATTTATTTCATAAGACCAATTAAAACAAATAGAAATCTGAAGTGTTTTTATTATATTTTCCACGACTGCAATACCAATTGGCAAAATGCTTATGAATTTGAAATCAGAAATTTAATATAAATAGACTCTTATAAGTTACTAGACGAATGGCCCGGGCAACGCCCGGGGTTTACCCGAGTGCGAATATATTTTAAAAACGTTGACTTGGGTGGTCGCTATTAACAGGGTGGTCTGTATAGACAGGTGGATGTATCACACAGCTGATAACAGGGTTGTCTAGAGTGGTCGCTATAGACAGGGTGGTCTGTATAGACAGGTGGATTATCACACTGCTGATAACAGGGTTGCCTAAGGTGACCGCTATAGACAGGGTGGTTTGTATAGACAGGCAGCTGATAACAGGGTTGTCTAGAGTGGTCGCTATAGTCAGGGTGGTCTGTATAGACAGGTTTATGAGAGAGGCAAACTTACAGGTTGTTGACGCCGCAATCCCCAGAGAGAGTGTTTTTTGTTGCATCATGCTGTGACTCACACGACGACCCAAGGTCAACAGGGGTGGAGCAGCAAGCTTAAGCCTATCACCGTCTGGCGGCGCTGCTTGCGAGTTATATCTACAATTCTGCAAATAACTCTAAGGATATTCAAGATATTCAAGAAATTATTTTTCGAAAACCTTTCCGGGGATATACCTAATAATATCCCAGAATTTCATGGCGATTGGATGTATGGTTTTTGAATAACAGGGTTGTCTAGAGGGGGGCAGGGAGGACACGTGTTCCCCGGCAGCCAATGAGCGCGCATTCTATCCGTGAGCTTCAGACAAACAGACAAACAGACAGAATAAGGCAAATATATAAGTAGATGTGAGAGGGTAGAAAAAAACACTGGAGTCAAAAAAATGCATATATATATTATAAACAATAGCTTCTATATACATATTTCACATTTTTAGAGAGGGAGAAAGAAAGAGATATGAAAAGTATACATTCACAGAAGTTGGTTTCTTCTAGTTGCCGATTTTGTTAAAATTATATAGACCCTGTGGGCAAAGAATCAGTTCTTTTCAAAATCAAATAATTTCTAATGCCCCCTTACTGCAATTGATGGTTCACTGCTGATGAGACAGGCCCTCCCAATATTTTTATAATTATTATATATATAAAAGAGCACTAGAAAATTATTTTTTTATTAAAGAAGTGGTCATGCAATAAATGGTTTATATCTACAGATATAAATATATTTATATTTTTGTTTTCCATAGTATTCTCTTGTGAGATTCAAATATGAAATCATTAGAATTTAAAGTGAAGAAAGTAGAGAATGGGACCTGATGGTTTGGTCAGCTGGCAAACCGAACAGGTTTTTACTGTATGGGTGATAGATTTTTGACATCCCTTTCCAATAGTACTGGGTGGAGATGAGTTGAATCATTTGGGAGATTCCTGGGTGATTGTATTGTGTGTATACTGTGTGGAGGAGTATGTTTGTGAGTGTGTTTTGATAGAGCTTTGGTCACTCCCCTGCAGGTGATGGTATGGGGTCAGTGGAGATCAATGGTCAGTTTAGGTTTTCCAGGTGGGGTGAGCTGATGGCTCTTTATGAGAGGGGAGTTTAAGAAGTCACAGAACAGGTTGCGAGATAGGAGTTCCACTTCAGGCTGTTGCGCTCTCTTTATGTAACAGACTTCATAGTCGTGACTCATCAGACACAAGCTCCATCTGAATAATTTTCCAGACAGGTTTTTGATAATCTTCGGCATGATGGTCAGAAAATATTGTGAATCTTCTGCCCATCAAGGACACATGGAACTTTTCCAAACTCTCAATAATAGCAATGCATTCTAATTCAGAAATGGGGTAGTTCCATTCATGTGAATGCAAGGTGTGGCTGAAGTATTGGATGAGATAGGACTTCCCATCAGGGTGGACACCTGTTTGAGAATGCCTGCAGATGCATCGAAGCACACTCGGCATGACAGACTTTCCTGGTAGAGGTGTAATATGGGGCGTGTGGTGAGACAGTCCTTTAGGGTGGCGAACACCTTTTGACAAGCATCATTCCAGACCCATATTTTTTTTAGAAGGTTGTTAAGCGGAGCCGGATGCACGAATAGTCCAGGATGAACTTGTTATAAACGTTCACCGCACCTAGGAAGGACTGTAATGTTTTGCTGTTGTAGGGTGGTTGTATGGCGTGTATTATGTCTGTGTTTTGTGTGATCATAAGTGATTGTATATACCTAGAATTCTATGGCTCGCTTAAAAATTGAATTTTGCAGAGTAGAGCTGCAACCTCTCAGTCTCACGAAATGTGAAAAATTTGCACAGATGTTTTCCTCATTACTCCAATGTTTTGGAGATAATAAAGTATTCGAAATAATGGACAACACAATCGAGTCCATGGCGTTGCATGACCTGATTGATCGACCTTTCATAGACTTGTGGGCCTGTCCGAAGACCAAAGGGCAGCCGCTTAAATTGATACAAACCTTCAAGGGTGATGAGGCTAGTAGGGGGTCTGGAATTGAGGGTGTATAGGTACCTGCCAAAACACGGATGACATCGAGTCAAAGTATTTGATAAAAAATATTGCCTTTTTTATATCATATTTTTATCTTTTGTGCACAACATGTGTGGATGTTGACAGAGCCAGTCATGTCAACCCACTCAATCTCAAAGAAGTAAGAAATGTATCTCTATTGTTATAATACACCAGTTTAACATTTTGTGAAAAATTTTATAGATTAAAGTTTTTGTTTTGTTTTGCATAGTTATATATAAGTTAAGATCATCGTGCCAAATTTAGGTTATATTTTGTTTCTTAAAATATCTATTTTTACTGAATTTAGGATTATATATTCATGTATTGGTATATATGTATGTATATATATTCACATTTTGTAAAATAAAATAATAAATTACTCATAATAAAAAATATTTAAATATGATGCTGATAAATATAATACTATAATAATCTTAAAGAGATATATGTAAATATATATTAGACTACAAAATGTGGCCTATCTTTTTGTCTGGATTTTCTCTTGATGAATACTTACCCAATGAATATTGTTTTGACAAATGATTCAGTTCAATTGTTTTAACAAATGTTAAATATATTAGGCTTATATTATAAGTAGTACAGAGAGTGTCACACCCCACTTTTAAAAGAGAAGATAACTTTCTATATAAATCAAAATATTAAATTTATTATTATTTTGTGGATGTATTTTAAATACAGATGGGCAGAGATCCATATGTATTGAAAATTATCTCACTAATATGCCCCTTAATATGTTCTTCAAAAACGTGGACTCTTAAATAGTATAGTTCATTATGCCTTGTAATGTTTCAGCGCCCAAAGCTTGACTGCATAAAGCACACTGTTAGATTTAAATGCTGCAATGCTTTTATATTGTTGCTGGGTTTTTGAAAATGTAAATCAAGAAACACTCTGCGGTAATCAAAGTGGGAAGCATGATGGCCAAGAAAAATTTGAGGAGTTTCTCAAGATTATTCTTTCTCTGAAAATTTGCCTGAGCAGTTACATTGTCGGATGAGCCATGTCGGCCTTTTTGCTTATCAGAAATATTCAAAACTGCAGAAAAAATTATGTGATAAAGTATTTACCAATATCTTCTCCTGGTACAGCTTTACTCTCACACTCATTAAAAAAAATATATATAGGAGGTCCAAAAACTTTTTCTAAATTGTAAGGAGTGGAGATATTTATTTTTGACTCCTTTATTACTCCAAAAATATTGAATTCATCTGTTAAAAGAGTTTTAGTTATAAATAAGAATTTTGGGAACAAAAATTGTTTTCGATGTTTGTCTTATAGTCAAACTTATTTTAATTCAACTTCTCAAGGGAACTAAATTTATGATTGAAGTCTGTGTTGAATTATAGTCTGTCAAATTAAATAAAATTAGCCTGTTTGGGATTTGAAAAAAAAATGGTTGAAGTGTTGAATTATGGTTAAAGACATTTGACTGTACTTTGTATCCATATTCTATATTTAAAGATGATTATTGTTCCACAAAAACACTATTGAGAATTTTTTGAATAGCAAAGATAAAATTTGATGTGTGTTTAGGTCAGATGATAATCATGGTAAGTTTCCCCTCCACTTTTTGTTTCTGTTTCTCTTTGCAATCTTCATGCTTTTGAATGTCATCAGAATGGAATGTGGACTTGAAAAAAGGGAATAGCAGATTCAATTTAGCGCTGTTAAAGATAGAAGATGAGATAAGAAAGAAGAAAAAGAAAGATGGAAAACAATCTGATTTGTAAAAATATTTTTTTTTGTCAAATAGAGTGATGATGATTTGGCAAGAAGTTTAATCTATCCTACATTCTAGTGGAACAACAGTCAATTTCCTCTCAGAGACCATAGCCTTAAAACATGGCTGAATTCATTCCCTCCTGAAGGTGGTTTCTTATTAGAGACTGTATTTGCGTTGAGAGACAACTCATGACTTGTCCTGACATCACAGAGTGTCTAATAAGAGGCCACCTTCAAGATATATATATATACAGTAAAACCCCTCTATAGTGAACCCCAATGGGACAGAGCTTTTGGTTCACTATAGCCACGGTTCACTATAGCCACGGTTTGGTTAATTTTTTTTACTTTTCAAAATTTTTAGACCGTATAATTAAAGGACAGTCATACACACAAGAAGAGGCTTCCTCTTAATAGTGGTCACTTTGTTTTAATTCCCTTAATTGACCAATTTCCTTACATTAATACTGAATAATAATAGAAATCATTAGATGATAGGTTCTTCTTATCATTAACATACATGTACCTCTATGTCTAATTTAAAAATCAAGACAAATCCTAGGCAAAGTTTTATTAAATATATATTCAAAGATATAAAATGATTTTAAAACATCATTATCACATTATATAATACATTGTTTACTTGGAAAAATGGCTCTAACACCTTGTTGCTTCAAAGCATTCTTCAAGCATTGCACCATTCAAATAAAGTTAGTGTTTTTCTTCCATTTCATTCTCCCACATATTCTTCTAGGTCTAGATTTCGTTTTTTTTAAACCTGTCATGCCAAACATTGCTGACTTTAAAATCACCATAGTTAATGGCATAAAAATAGTTTTTGTTTCATCACGGGACCATTTATTTGGATTTTTTTTTAAATTAATACAACATAAAGCAAAAATAAAGTGCAAAATTCAAAACAAACAATGCCGCTAAATTTATTGTTTTGAAATCGCGATCCGCGAGCTGAAACATGCTTAAAATTTGGTTGTTTTAATTTTTTTTTTAAATTACAATTCTAAGTTCGTTATAAGCATAGTATTTTAAATAGATTTTATTATTTTGGGACCGAAAATAGGTTCGTTATAGGGGTAGTTCGTTATTCTAAAAATCGCAAAGTTCGTTATAACGATGGTATTTTCAATGGAATGGAATTGGGAATCGGCGTGGGTTCGTTATAAGGGAAGGTTCGTTATATCCAGGGTTCGTATTAGCGGGGTTTTACTGTATATGAAAAATTAGTACAAATGTAACATTGTACTGGGATAAGGTGCATAAATTAAGAAAAAGGCATCTCCTTATCGTGCAACTGAAAGTTGCTGATGGCTGGCGCCATCTATCGGAATAAATATCAACCATTCTCGTTGATTTTTAATTATTCCAGAATTGGCCAAATACCCATTCTTGATTAATCAAGAAAAGCTAACCACGGACGCGTTTCGGGCTGTTGGCCCTCATCAGCGTGGTGCAAGCTGTACCTCAACGACCAAAAAATTGGTCATTAAGGCATCCTGAAAAATCATGGAACGGGTAGTTAAGGCCAGAATTGCGTGAGGACGCTACACAATGTGAAAAATTAGTACAAATGTAACATTGTACTGGGATAAGGTGCATAAATTAAGAAAAAGGCATCTCCTTATCGTGCAACTGAATATATATAATATATATATATATCCGAGGTTTAACCCTATTTTTATGCTATGGTTTCTCTATAGAGACTCATTTTGTTGTTTTTATTATCCCATTGTGTTATTATACAAGGTCATTGAGACCAAATTCATAGATCAAATTCACAATCTTGGTAGGGTTAGAATACAGGTCCTTTAGTCCATAAGTCTCCATGATGGGTAAAAAGAGCTGTTGTCATTGATTAGCTATCCAGGGAGCACCGCATGGAGGTGACAGTCAGATTTTGCCTCCCATAGAGATTCTAATGGATGTCACTGCACTTTCAATCTATACTTTTGGTTAATTAGTATTATATTTCTGTCCAGAGCCAATACGAATTAATTGACATCTAGTGTAGTTGGTTAAACTGGGTTATATATAATCTGGCTCGTAGTTCAGCAATTTAATTGTAGCCATGGTTGATAGATGGCGCTGTTTCCTGGGAGGATTAATGGTGACACACTTCATTTCTTATATATTTTCTCTTCGAATTCTTTATATTATAGCAACGTTCCTCTGATTGTTAAAATTTGATAAGGTACAATTTGTGATCTGTAATGATGTCTTGTTACTTTATGTTAGACTTACAAATACGTAATACGTTTTGGTAGCAGCGTTGTTACCATCTTCAGACAAAAATACTGAATGCAGTAACAGTTTTAGTAACAGCATTGTTACCAATATATCACACACTATTTATTTAAACACAAGGTAATAAGACCAAATCCAAATAAATAAATAGTGTGTGACGTTTCGGTAACAGCGTTGTTACCATCTTCAGACAAAAGTACTGAATGAGAAATTTTACCACAGCATGCTTTAAATAGTTACTGTTATCAAGTGTGTACACAAGATAGCAGATAAGAAGGTAGTTGTCTGATAAACACAGAATATTATTCTTAGAAATAAAAGTTGAAAAAAAAAAATTGGATTTGGTCTTATTACCTTGTACCTTGTGTTTTTAATCCAAATTGTACCTTATCAGGATATTTAGGGATAGCATGCTATCAGAGACCGACGACATTGTTGTACCAGCAAATCAAAATGTCTTACAAATCAGCATATGCTTTCATTTTTATTATTCTGTGGTCTGAACACTAAAAGGTTATACTAACATGGTATTCAGGGTTATACTAACACCACCAACTACACTGGTTTTGTTGCAGATGCCTCAAGTGGCCCTAACCCCGGACGTTCAAAAAGGCAAATTTACAATTTTTAAAAACTCTACCCTATAGTTGATCATTTGTAATATTTCCCATTTGAATGTATTTTGATTTTTTTTTTTCGAAAGAGTAAAATGGGGAAAAAATCACTGCTCTTAATAAAAAGTATTTGAAAGATGTCTCTTTATTTTTTTACTTTTTATTTTTTTATTTAGTAAATACTAGCTGAATGTGACCCCAGGCTTTACCTAAGTAAATGTTTGGTCATTGAATAGGTTTTGGTTTTTAACAAATGCCTAATTATTATTTGTGGTAATGATGACAGAGAAATTCATTAAATATTCTATCATAATCATTTTTCAAGGCTTTTAAGAAAAAAAATAGAGAATAATTCTTAAGATGTAAAATGAAAGATAATTTTGTCATATATTTCAAATCAAATCCATGTGCTACATGTGCATGAAATAAATGTATAATTATAAATAATAATATTTTCATATAATTAGAGAGGGATGAAACAATAACAAAAAAAGGTTGTAATGTAATAATGAAACGTAATAAGACCAAATCTAAATGATTAAACTATATGTGGCATTTCAATAACAGTATTGTTACCATCTCCAGACAAAATTTTTGAGGGTCATTTAGTAATTCTATCCAGAAATATTACAACAGTGTTATTAAAAAACCACAAGCAGTTTATGAATATTCGAAACAATTATAGACGCATGATTCTTTTGAAAAGTAAACAATTTCTACTGTCCTTACTGCAATGGAAAAATTAAGGGAGTGCCTGGTTCATCAGTGGTGAACCCTCCCAGTTAATTTTTCCATTGCAGTAAGGGCAGTAAAAATTGTTTCATTTTCAAAAGAAACACGCGTCTATAATAGTTTCAAATATTCATAACAGATAGCGCGCTGATGCATCATAACACAAGCAGTTTAATCATACAAATTTGGTCATGTTTCCTAATGTTCCTAAGTGATATTGTTATAGCGAGGTTTAACTGTACAATGAGGTTTCATATTTCCATATCTCCTGTATGTATGTATAATTTGTCACCTATGAGCCCCACATTTAGCAAGAACACACCTAGCTCCCTGCTCTCCATTACTCCAGGTAATTCCTTGCTACTATCTTGGAATTTCTAACTCTACCTTGATGTGCTGTTTAGGAATGCCATCCCTCAAGAGGAATTGCTCTGGGACAATGGAATAGTTCCCTATGAAATTGATGAAAGTGCAAGTAAGTCTTTCTCATAGTTCTATCTTACAAGTATTCAATAGATACAGTAGAACCTCCCTTTAGTGGACACCCCGCTAGAAGACACCTCTCTACAAAGGACAGTTTTCATTTTCAAAATTACCATTTTTACAATTTAGCAACTCTCTGGTAAGAGGACATCTCTCCCTAAAGGACACTTAAAATAAAAGTCTGTGGACGCGTGGGTAACACCCTCGATTCCCGACAGTCATGAACCGGGATTGAATCCCGTGTTAAAATTTTGTTTAATATGTGAATAACCTTCACATATTATTCACAGTTTCAATTATCATGAACTAGGTTGCTCTTGTTGAACGTTACCTGATAAAGTGATTTTGAACCGCTAAAGGACACTTTTAGCTCTGCAATTAGGTGTCTTTTACAGGGAGGTTTTATTGTGTATGCTAAAACCTGTCTTGGGAGTTTAGGTAGTTGTACTGTGCCAGAAGTTAAACTCATTTAACCAAGCATGATGCCCAGGTGACATGAGACCTAACATCAAGAAAGCCATGAAGGACTTCACAAGACATACCTGTATCTCCTTCCACAGGCGAAGGCCAGAGGACCAGGACTACGTTGCTTTTGTCCGTAGTGAAGCCACGTGAGTTCTCCTAAATTCCCTGAAATATAAGACATTAGCTCACCATAGGTATGATACAGTAAACTCCCATAAGAGACCACAGCCTATAAACATAGCTAAACCAGAGACTATTTAAGTTGGAAGACTCCTCATGACTTGTCTTGACATGACAGAATCTCTGATAAGAGAACATATTCTCCATGAGAGGCCGGGTTTAATGATGTTTTAAGGCTATGGTCTTTCCTGAGAAACTCTATCATGTGAAGGAAAGTTATGAGAAGTCTTTCAACCATAACACAGTCTTTACTAAGAGACCATCTCCGGAAGAGACCAGATTTAGTCATTTTTTTAGGTTTCAGTTTCTCATTGGAGACTATTGTATAAGGTTTCAGTTTCTCATTGGAGACTATTGTATAAGGTTTCAGTTTCTCATTGGAGACTATTGTATAAGGTTTCAGTTTCTCATTGGAGACTATTGTATAAGGTTTCAGTTTCTCATTGGAGACTATTGTATAAGGTTTCAGTTTCTCATTGGAGACTATTGTATAAGAATGTGAACTATTTAGCGCAAATTTTTTAAAAACAACTTCCTATTGCCCTCACTGTGATGGGAAAATAGTTGAAGGGCCTGGCTCATATTAGAGAATAGTTATCCATAGACTCACCAAACAACAAAGGACTAACTGTGCCATATTAGAGAATAGTTGTCCATAGACTCACCAAACAACAAAGGACTAACTGTGCCATATTAGAGAATAGTTGTCCATAGACTCACCAAACAACAAAGGACTAACTGTGCCATATTAGAGAATAGTTGACCATAGACTCACCAAACAACAAAGGACTAACTGTGCCATATTAGAGAATAGTTGACCATAGACTCACCAAACAACAAAGGACTAACTGTGCCATATTAGAGAATAGTTGACCATAGACTCACCAAACAACAAAGGACTAACTGTGCCATATTAGAGAATAGTTGTCCATAGACTCACCAAACAACAAAGGACTAACTGTGCCATATTAGAGAATAGTTGTCCATAGACTCACCAAACAACAAAGGACTAACTGTGCCATATTAGAGAATAGTTGACCATAGACTCACCAAACAACAAAGGACTAACTGTGCCATATTAGAGAATAGTTGTCCATAGACTCACCAAACAACAAAGGACTAACTGTGCCAAGATTAGAGAATAGTTGTCCATAGATTCACCAAACAACAAAGGACTAACTGTGCCATATTAGAGAATAGTTGTCCATAGACTCACCAAACAACAAAGGACTAACTGTGCCATATTAGAGAATAGTTGTCCATAGACTCACCAAACAACAAAGGACTAACTGACCCAACTGTGCCAGGTGCAACTCCATGGTGGGCCACGTAGGTGGCAGACAAGAGATCAAGCTGGCAGAGCCCTGCAACAACCCCAGCTCCATCACCCACGAGATCAACCATGCCATCGGCTTCTTCCACGAACACGAGCGGTCAGACAGGGATGACCACATCAAAGTGATCAAGAAAAACATCCAACCTGGTGAGTGGACCATCTTTCCTGCTTGTCAGTTAGAATCCCTGGCTCTTTCTTGGAAGATTTTGGTAGAGGGCATGATTCACGATCCAGCTATGATTCCTGCATTGTACCCTTTATCTGAAGAAAATTGCTTCAATGGCCCATGATTCTTGAAAAAGTCCAACCGCATCAGTGATTGCAACTAACCATATGAAGCTCTGACACAATTGTAAGCATAATATTTTACATGTATAGACATGTGGAATATTTACAGTAAAATCAGTTGCAAACTACCTACTATGATTATCATGTCCAGTATACCATTTGTACTAGGGATAATAAAAATCCTCTCTCCACCAAATAGCAGCAAGTCTTGTGAGAGGGTCTGAGTAGAGCTTTTGTTGGAGGGAGACTATCCCTTCAAGTCATGTACAAACTTCCTAGGGGTTGGTTGAGGAGTAGTGTAAATCAATTTTTGACAGTCATTACCTGGAATTAAATCCAGCATTGGACCCTTTTTTCTAAAGAAAAAAAAATGTCTGTGTGCTTCAATGGCCCTTGATTCTTGATAAACCCCAACCCTACCAGTGAGTGCAAGTAACTAAACAGGGCTCTGGCACATTTGTAAGTAAAATGTCAAATTGCTTTATATATGTGGTTCACTTGCAGTAAAATAGGTTGCTAACTACGGGCCATAATTATCATGGCCTATTACCATGTGTCTTCTTCTTTCTTATTTCCACTCAATCATATTAAGGTATCAAGCTTGTAAAGCTTGAGATGACAACCTTCATGACTGGGTGAAGTAGAATGCGTCTGCCTTTGTCATCAAGACTGGGAGCACTACTCAGTGGCAGGCCGACTTAGCTCCAAAAGAAATGGCCGCCTCTGACATGAGGAACAGACGCCATGTGCAGCCACTCCTAACATGGGAGTACAAACGCTGCTCATCCTGTATCCCTGGATTAGGATCCCTTACAGGGTAGCCCTTACATTACCATGTGTACTTGGAATAAGTAAAACGGAATTACCAAGGTGGCTGCTTATCAACTGGGTCACATGGGAAATTTTACAGTGGAATGCAATTTATCAGCAACCAGCTGTGGTGCTGGCGGCCATTACTGTTGACCCAACGTACACCAGTTAATGACCCAGTTTCAGATCAAAGTTGTCAATATTCACTTTTTTTTTTACATCAATGATAAGACACAATTTGGATTATATGAATATAAACACAAATGTAATAAGACTAAATCCAGATAAATAAATAGTGTGTGATGTTTCGGTAACAGCATTGTTACCATCTTCAGACAATAGTACTGAAATGTTTTAGATTATAAACACAAAGTAATAAGACCAAATTCAAATAAATAAATAGTGTGTGACATTTCGGTAACTTGTCTGAAGATGGTAACAATGTTGTTAACAAAATGTCACACACTATTTATTTGGTCTTATCACCTTTTTTTTATTTCCATCAAAAGTTTTATCTTCTTCTTTTCTTTTATTGACTCTACAATTAAGGTATTAAGTCTGTGGAACTTGAGATAATGTTTGTGCTCTGAATGAGTAAAATTCATCAATGGATGAGTCAATACAGTCAATAATGTGGTTTGGGGTTACAGGTTGACAATTAGTACATAGTGGGAAAACCTTGCAACCATTATAAGTTTTAAGAAGGTGCAATAAGACTATAAATCCAAATAAATAAGTTATATGTAACCTTTTGGTAATTTTTACTATAATTTATTTACTACAATAGAGTATAATTTACTTAGAAAATGTCATTTTAGTGTGTGTGTAAGTTGGTTTTATAATTAAATTATTAATAAGCACAAAACCTTATTTTATATTTCCAACGTTTCAACACCCCAATGTTGCTCTTTTCACAATAATTATCTTGGAAAAAGCAACAATGGGCCCCCGCAAAAATTGGAAATAAAATATTTTTAAAATTGAAAGCGAAATTATTTTATAATTTACTTATTTGGTCTCTCTTGTTCCCTTTTGATTCTTATAATCCATATTTGAACCTCATAAATTTATGTGTGGTTGTCCATTTTTCATGAATATCATTGTTGTAGTGACTGCCATATGCTTCCATCACTTGCGCAGGAGTATATACACTAATGGACAAAACTTAAGGAAGTTGTACCTTTTAAGCATGTATATCAGGATTCAGACAATAACTCTGAAAGATATTACAGTGACCTTTATTGAAAACACACGAGATAACCAAATACACTCATGGACAAAACTTAAGGAAGTTGTAGCTTTCAGCATGTATATCAGGATTCAGACAATAACTCTGAAATATATTACAGTGACCTTTATTGAAGACACACGAAATAACCAAGTGTAAACAACCTCTGTCTCTTTAAAAAAAAAAAAAAGACGACCAGTGATATCAAAGACTTTCAACTTCCCTAAGTTTTGTCCACGAGTATAAATCTCTTTCAAGAGTCAATATTGTAGAATGGACCATTATTCAGGTGAACATTGGTGCATGAAATTTTTTTTAAACTTAAACATGGCAGTGAACTTTGAGTAGACTGTAAAGTCACTATTGTCATTTTTGAGAAAAATAATTTTAACATTTATAAGGTAACAAGACCAAATTCAAACCAATAAATTGTATGTGACATTTTGGCAACAGCATTGTTACCATCTTCAGACAAAAGTACTGACTGAATCCATGACATTTCGGTAACAGCATTGTTACCATCTTCAGACAAAAGTACTGACTGAATCCATGACATTTCGGTAACAGCATTGTTACCATCTTCAGACAAAAGTACTGACTGAATCCATGACATTTCGGTAACAGCATTGTTACCATCTTCAGACAAAAGTACTAACTGAATCCATGACATTTTGGTAACAGCATTGTTACCATCTTTAGACAAAAGTACTAACTGAATCCATGACATTTTGGTAACAGCATTGTTACCATATTCAGACAAAAGTACTGACTGAATCCATGACATTTTGGTAACAGCATTGTTACCATCTTCAGACAAAAGTACTAACTGAATCCATGACATTTCGGTAACAGCATTGTTACCATCTTCAGACAAAAGTACTGACTGAATCCATGACATTTTGGTAACAGCATTGTTACCATCTTCAGACAAAAGTACTGACTGAATCCATGACATTTTGGTAACAGCATTGACTTTAGACAAAAGTACTAACTGAATTCATGACATTTCGGTAACCAGGTTTTTACCAATATATTACACACAATTTATTGATTTCTTTATGTTTCTTCTTATGATTCTAATGCACAATCCAAAATTCAGTTTAACTGCTTAGCTAAAGTAGAGTAAATTAAGGGTACAGTAGCCAACCTCTCCCTAAAGGACAACAACTATTTGCAGAGCCAAAGTGCCTTTTAGAGAGAGAGGTGTTCTTACCAGAGAGATACTAATAAGTAAAATTGGTAATTTTGATCATAAAAAATGTCCTTTGTAGAGAGGTGTCCTCTAGAATGAATGTCCTCATGGAGGTTCTACTGTATTGGTGATGAAAGCATTCCTTCATAGAGAGGTATCCTCTTATGGAGGTCTACTGTATTTATGATGAAAACTGTTCTTTGAAGAGAGGTGTCCTCTAGCGGGAGTGTCCTCTCATGGAGGTTGTTCTACTGTATTGGTGATGAAAACTGTCCTTCGTAGAAAGGTGTTCTCTAGTGGGAGTATCCTCTCATGGAAGTTCTACTGTATTGGTGATAAAATCTGTCCTTTGTAGAGAGGTATCTTTGAGCACGAGTGTCTTCTCACGGAGGTTGTTCTACTGTATTGGCAATAAAAACTGTCCTTCATAGAGAGGTTTCCTCTCATGGAGTATATTCTACTGTACTATCAGACATGGAGGACACAACATGGAGGTGTGTGTGTGCAGGGAAGGAAGACCAGTTTTCCAAACTGAAGAAGGACGAGAATCTAATCCTGGACAAGTTTGACCTGAACTCCCTCATGCTCTACGACAGCATCTACTTCTCCAAGGACAAGGAGAACGGACTGCGGACCTTGGAGACAGTCGATGGAAATAACATTGAGAAACCCCCGGATCTCAAGCTGAGCAAGAGTGATATCAAGAGGATCAACATCTTGTACAGGTGTCGAAGTGTTGAATAAGACTTTATTGGAAACACATTTTGATGAAGCATTTACACACACACAAATGGATAACTTCAGAGATAGACTTGAAAGCTGGTTCATTAAACATGATGTATTACAATATTATTACATTTCTTTGGTTAATTGTGATCGAAATAAAGGGAACAAAAAAGGTGATTTTTAGTCCTTTCTTATCTCCATTCAATCATATTAGGATATCAAGCCAATAGAGATGGTATCTGTGTCTGGGGATAAGTAGAGCTCATCAATGGATGAGATAACACAGGGGCTGAAAGTTGAGAGTTACACATGATACATAGTGGGGAAAAACATTTGCCATTTCAATAAATGGCAATAAAAGATTAACAATGAGGGAACGTTTCATTAATGTAAATATGTAAATAGGAATTAATAATTGAAAAAATAAAAGATTACTCAGGAGCTAGAGTGGATTCCTCAGTAAATCTCCACCTCAGAATGTTGCAAACAACCCGACTCAAGAGGCTTAATTTTGTACAATTTGGATTATAGTTTAGAAACTCAAGGTGAGAGAAGACCAAATCCATATATATGAATAGTGTGCGACTTTTCAGTAATAGCATTGTTACTATCATCAGGATGTACTTTTGTCTGAAGATGGTAACAGCACTGTTACCAAAATATCGCACGCTATTTATTTATTATGGAATCGATCTTATTACCATGTGCCTCAACTCTTTTTTTTTTTTCTTTTTTTTTACAACTCATTTTCAAATCTTTCTTAACATTTATAACAATCAATACATATATATTATATACAATATTTTTCTTCTTTTTTTTCAATTATTTCTTTTAGAACAAACTCTGTGAAGTTGACCGCCAGATATAGTGACCTTGCAATATATAAACTCTTTTTTTTTTTTTTTTTTTTGGCCAGCACCAAACATTTGGTAAATATGTAAAAATGTAATCAAGTCTTTTAATTTTCTTTCTTCTCCATGCCTCAAGTCAGGTAGTTTCTATCACAAAATTATATAATGAAAATATACTGTTTCAGTTATTTATATGCACACACAAATTTATATATATTCAAATTTTAAATAAAACAGAATACAGTAAAAACCTCGCCAAAATGAACCAGTCAACCTTTCCTTATATAATAACAAGAACCTAAAATAATCCCCAATATATTGGTGGTACCATAGAGCGAAACATGGTGGCTATAGTGAATCAAGAATTCAATCCATTTGGGGTTCATTATATAGCGAGGTTTTTACTGTACAATATTATTTTTCAACAATGATATGGCACAATTTGGATTATAGATTAGAAACATAAGGTAACAAGACCACATCCAAATGATAAGGTACAATTTGGATTATAGATTGGAAACCTAAGGTAACAAGACCACATCCAAATGATAAGGTACAATTTGGATTATAGATTGGAAACATAAGGTAACAAGGCCACATCCAAATGATAAGGTACAATTTGGATTATAGATTGGAAACATAAGGTAACAAGACTACATCCAAATGATAAGGCACAATTTGGATTATAGATTGGAAACATAAGGTAACAAGACCACATCCAAATGATAAGGTACAATTTGGATTATAGATTAGAAACATAATGTAACAAGACCATATCCAAATGATAAGGTACAATTTGGATTATAGATTAGAAACATAAGGTAACAAGACCATATCCAAATGATAAGGTACAATTTGGATTATAGATTGGAAACCTAAGGTAACAAGACCATATCCAAATGATAAGGTACAATTTGGATTATAGATTAGAAACATATAATGTAACAAGACCATATCCAAATGATAAGGTACAATTTGGATTATAGATTAGAAACATAAGGTAACAAGACCACATCCAAATGATAAGGTACAATTTGGATTATAGATTAGAAACATAATGTAACAAGACCACATCCAAATGATAAGGTACAATTTGGATTATAGATTGGAAACATAAGGTAAGACCACATCCAAATGATAAGGTACAATTTGGATTATGAAATTGTGCACAAACATTTCAATAATTTGGTTTTGTTACCTTTTGTTTATATTTCTCAACAGATTTATAATTTAATAATTTTATTTAATTCACAATCAAAGGAGAGACCCTATAAGTTATAAAAATTTTAAAAAATTGTTACAGAAACGTCACACACTATTTAGTCTTTTGGAGTTGAACTGCTTTTCACATATGTAGACATGTGGTGCACTTACAGTAAGAGCAGTCGCCTACTTTTACCCACCATGATTATCATGGCCTGTACCACGTGTACTAGGGATAAGCAAAAAATAAAAAGTCATTTGGATTTGGTTTTATTACTCCGTTAATATATGGGAGAATAATATTTTTTTAAAGCAATTTTGTAGCATTCAGTAAACTTTTGTTTGAAAACCGCGCTGTTACAGAAACATCACACACACTATCTATTTATTTAGATCTTCTTATCTTGTATTTCTAATCCATCATTCCCAAATTGTACCTTTATCAGGTTTGTGACTCTCTGTGCAAGATTTTTTGTGACAGCTATCTAGATAACTAAGCTTTAAAAAATGACTGCAGTTGAACCTCGCTATAATAACATTATTTGAGACCAAGAATATAGGCTGTTGTTATAACCATGTCATTGTTGATAAGGCACAATTTGGATTATAGATTATAAACACAAGATAATAAGAACAAATCCAAATAAATAATAGTGTGTGAGGTTTCGGTAACAGCATTGTTACCATCTTCAGACAACTGTTTTTACTGTTTCAGTACTTTTGTCTGAAAATGGTAACAATGCTGCTACCGAAACGTCACACACTATTTATTTATTTGGATTTGGGCTTATTACCTTGTGTTCATTTCATTGTTGTTATAAAACCACGGTGAGAATAATTGGAACTTGGGGACCTTATTAATCTTATAACCAAATTATGCTGTTACAAAACGAAGGCTGTTATAGCGAGGTGTTCCACTATTATAAATATAATTTCACTAATTATACTTTTATAAATTTATTTTAACAATCTTTGGTGTATATATAAAAATAATACTTTAAAAAAAAAATTAAAAGGCTAAGAAAATTTTTAAAAAATAATATATTGGCACTTTAAAACATCAATTTTATCTTGAAACAAAAATATTTTTTTAAAGATAATGTAAAATCTACATTTATGGAACATATGCAAATGTTTTCTATATAGAATTGAAATTTCGAAGTAGGTGGTTAAAATATAGAGAGATAAACCCTGGGCTCAATAAACGCCCATACTTATTGGGTAAAAAAAAAAGGGTGGGGGGGTGAGGGAAATAGAATGTTTAAAACAAAATGGGACACAGTTCGAGTTAAAAGGTGATTCAATGAAATCCACAGTCGTACCTGGATTTGTGAAAGAAAAATAATTTTTCTCACAAAATATTTGGAGGAATTGTTCTCTCTTTATCAATTGAAAGTGGCTTTTTAAAGGGACATTTATTATAAATTAAGAAAAAGGCATCTCCTTATTGTGCAACTGAAAGTTGCTGATGGCTTGCGCCATCTATCGGAATAAATATCAACTATTCTCGTTGATTTTTAATTATTCCAGAATTGGCCAAATACCCATTCTTGATTAATCAAGCATGGTGCAAGCTGATGAGGGCCAACAGCCCGAAACGCGTCCGTGGTTAGCTTTTTTTGATTAATCAAGAATGAGTATTTGGCCAATTCTGGAATAATTAAAAATCAATAATAATAGTTGATATTTATTCCGATAGATGGCGCAAGCCATCAGCAACTTTCAGTTGCCCGATAAGGAGATGCCTTTTTCTCAATTTATGCACCTTATCCCAGTACAAATATCATATTTGTACTATTTTTTCACATTTATTATAAAGTGACACTTTTAAGTTTATTGTGCAATATAAATTAATAAAGACGAAGCAATGCTTCAAAATATTTTGAGAGAAAAATTATTTTTCTTTCACCAATCTAGGGAAGCCTTTTTTTTAAATATAAGAATGAGACACAATTGGCCCCAATATATATATATCAGTGCAGTGTAGTGATTCAGACTTATTTACACAGTGGAGTTTGTATGTAGATAGGGAGGCTGTATACCAGTAAACAACTCCTATTACAGATGGAGAGTAAATATTAGGAAGACAACCTTCTAGAATTAATTCAAGTGTGGCTGGTCAAATAATATTATTTCTGGGGGTGTTATGGTATCTGGGAATCATCATTCAGGTGTGTGAAAGTATGCAAAAAATATTTGTGTAAAATGTGTTGTACAAGTTAATAAAAAATATTATGGATTAAAAAGAAGTAGGAGGGTAAAAGTCAATGATTTTTGTTTTCCTATATGGGAACACAACAGGATCTTAAAATATGTTAAAATTGTATAGTTTAAAACAACCTGGGGGATAGTACGAAATATGTAAATAGGTGGAACAAGATCCAGATATGCAAATCTTAAGCAGAGAACATTTTACCCGCAGTCATAAGTAGTCATAGGTCAAAGATATAAAAAAAGGTAGGCTTGGAAGAAACTATCTTGGCATCAACATAGAATCTAGATTTTTTAGAAAAATATGGTGCTTTAACAAAAAACACACACACAATATATTTATTATTAATATATTGCCCTTTCTCAACTTAAAAGATTAAAAAAACATTCTAAAATCTTTAAGAGAGTCAACCCACTATAATTGAACACTCACTGTATTTTTTTTTTTCAAACTTTCTTTTTTTTTTAATAATACTCCAATTCCCATTCAAATTAACATCTTTTTTTTCAACCAAAAATGGAATTAAAGATATTAACTTGAAAATTAATATATATTTTTTCAAACACAAGTGGGTAATTTATAGTAAGTTGAGAGAAAGGGCGCTTATATATATGAAAAATCTTACAAATAAAGAATAGAAAAACATTGCGCTCTTATTTCAACAATATTTCTATAAATGGAAAGCCTACAGGGAGATAAACTACCTTTCAACATGATAAGGTACAATTTAGATATTATAGATTATAAACACAAGGTAATAAGACTATTTATTTATTTGGTCATATTACCTCTTGTGTTTATTACCTTTCAACATATCGGTTAAACAAAAAAAAACCGTATCCTTATATAAAAAAAACTTGAGTAGCTTGGAGTGAGGGAAATATGCCCTGACCACATAACACTTGTTGCTGGAATGTTCCCTAGTTTGCTTATTCAGAGGTGTGGAGACTTATGTCCATGGAGAGTAACACAGGCAAACTGTACCTTAGAAAAATTCCCCAACCTCTAGGAATTGGGCTATACAGAGAAACCAGCTTGGGATCTCCTAGTATTTGGAAAAAAACAGGAGAGCCACCTCACAACACTTGGTAGAATTACAAGAACAGACTGCCCAAGTAGAAGGCGGTAGAAAGAGTTGGAAAGAAAATAAAGAAAAAATGTAAAAGAAAAAAATAGGTTGTGGCGAGATAAAAATACCTAAATATGCATATATAAATGCCCCAGCAAAACTTGAGTGGGAATGATATCATGTAGGTAGTTAATCCTTGGGACTGAACTCCAGCAGGGACACTCCGCAGGGCTGGCAGAGGTGCTGGATGGCCGTGGTGTTGTAGGGGTTCCCTGGGCCCGGAGTAAGTCTGCGGGGCATATCGCAGAACCTGCCGCAGCGGGGACAATACAGCCGGCCAAAGTCAATGCTCAGATCCATCCGGAAGATGGTGGTGACAATGGAGGAGGAGCAGAGGGTGTCGGACTCCGCCTTCTTCTGCACCAAGAAGGAGTGAAGATCCTTCTGGGCTTTCTGAAGAGTTTCCAGGGACTTTAGGGTGGAGTGGACCTTCCCGATGTCTGTATCAGGCCCCGCCTGCTCCCCCAGCTTCTGGATCTGGGTGGCCAGGGGCTTGGGGTCTGGCAGGCCCTGGGTGGGAACAGAAATGGCTTGCTCCAGAGCCTGGGCGGCCCTGCGCGGGAGCTCTGCCTTCCTGGTTTCCATCAGCTGCTGGTGGAGTCTGTTGACCACCTGACCCTTGGCGTTCATGGTCTCCAGCAGATCCCTCACCTTGACCAGCAGCTTGAGGTGGGCTTCGTCCTTGTTCACCACCTTGTGGTTCTTATCCGGGGGGTGCTGGAGTCCCAGGCAGTGCACGCAGGCCTGCTCCGCACATGTCTCACACCAGAAGAACATCTCGGTGCGGTGCTTGCCGCACACTCCAGTCTGGACCTCCACCACAGGCAGGCTCTCCAGCAGGGAGGTGAACTTGCCCAGGTAGTGGTTGAGGGGCAGGTAGGAGACATCACGGCCCAGCACCGTGGGTTTGACACAGAGGGGGCAGAGCTGCTCAACACACACACATACTTAGTTGGTCTGGTTACCTCTTCCTACATACATCTCGCTATAACACATATCACTTTAGATCAAGCATGTCAAACTCACTGCCCACGGGCCTCATGCGACCCACAACGAATAAATTTGCGGCCCACCAGACAATATATTTTAATAAAAAAAATTTTATAAATTAAAAAAATAATAATAAAAATTTGTAGCCTAATTTTTAAAAATTGTAATTATACATAATTTATTTATTAATAACGAACCACTGGTCGCCATACATAAGTCGTAAGTTTTGATAATATTATACCTACATACATAACGTATGTACATCGCCATAAGTATTGTGTGCCTTAAAGTTTAAAGAAAATATTCTTTCGGAGTACTAGAAAAAAAAATAAAAATTTCTAGAGATGCCAAATATCAGGGAGAAAATATTAACTTTACTTTCTTTTTTCTTATTAGTATTTTTTAAAATAAACCTATATAAATGTTACTATAAAAATTTAATTACTTGTTTTCTTTTTTTGCGGCCCACATAATCTTATTACTTTTTTATTTGGCCCGTGTTAGGATTTGAGTTTGACATGCTTGCTTTAGATCATACTGTTATAATAACAACAATTGGAACAATCGGAAGTTAAAACTTGAGAGACTTAAAATTAGGATGCCATAAGCAAGTTGCTGTTATAACGAGGCTCCGCTGTGAAATGTAAGGAAATTATTCCATCTTAAGTGGTTACTCAATTAGAAGGGGCAAAACAGTGTTCAATAAAACATGTACAGTAGTCGATAAGGCACAATTTGGATTATAAATTATAGGTAATAAGACCAAATCCAAATAAATAAATATGTGAATTTGTCTGATGATGGTAACAACGCTGTTACCGAAATGTCACACACTATTTATTTGAATTTGGTCTTATTACCTTGTGTTGTACAGTAGTCTTTCATGATAGACCATAGCCTTAAAACATGGATAAATTCAGTTTCTCCTGGGGGTGGGTGGTCACTTATCAAAGACTGTGTTTTGGTTAAGATTCCTAAAGACTTGACCTGACAGTCTCTGATGGCAGACCATCTCCAGGAGTGGCCACTAGGTTTTGCCATGTTTTTAGGCTATTGTCATTCATGGGAGACTTACATCTACTGTAGTTGTTATGGCATAATTTGGATTATAGATTAGAAAGACAAGGTAATAAGACCAAAGTTTCGAAGTTTCTGTAACAGAACCATCACACACTATTGATTTAATATAAGAAAATAAGACTTAATCCAAATAATTTATTAGTGTGCGACGTTTCGGCAACAGCATTGTCACCATCATCAGACAAAAGAATTTTTAAAAATGTTTAGTTTTTTTATTCTTTAGTCTGATGATGGTGACAATGCTGTTGCCGAAACGTCACACACTAATAAATTATTTGGATTAGGTCTTCTTGTATTATAATCTATAATCCAAATTGTGCTTCATCACTATTGATTTATTTTTATTACCTTGGGTCTTTACTGTAGTTATTTAACACAGGTCTCAAGTATAGGGAGGGTAACTGCAGTCTCAATTAAGGTAGGGTCTACTCAATCCGTTCCCACCCCTTTGCGCAATACTGAGCCAACACCAAGGTGCTCAAATTACACTTGTGCAACCCAAGCCTCAACACATATACACCATTTTAGCTGTATTTGAAACACTGTCTAAATGTCATTTCACTCTCAAGTGAGACAACTTTCTTTTAAGTAATGTCTACTATATAAAGAGCTCCTAGAACACCAAATACAAGCTGGTGATT
>CP092873.1:93693966-93716406 GCA_030710605.1 Cordylochernes scorpioides
AGTATTTTTGTCTGAAGATGGTAACAATTCTGTTACCAAAATGTCATGGATTCAGTTAGTACTTTTGTCTGAAGATGGTAACAATGCTGTTACCAAAATGTCATGGATTCAGTTAGTACTTTTGTCTAAAGATGGTAACAATGCTGTTACCAAAATGTCATGGATTCAGTCAGTACTTTTGTCTAAAGATGGTAACAATGCTGTTACCAAAATGTCATGGATTCAGTTAGTACTTTTGTCTGAAGATGGTAACAATGCTGTTACCGAAATGTCATGGATTCAGTCAGTACTTTTGTCTGAAGATGGTAACAATGCTGTTACCGAAATGTCATGGATTCAGTCAGTACTTTTGTCTGAAGATGGTAACAATGCTGTTACCAAAATGTCATGGATTCAGTCAGTACTTTTGTCTGAAGATGGTAACAATGCTGTTACCAAAATGTCATGGATTCAGTCAGTACTTTTGTCTGAAGATGGTAACAATGCTGTTACCAAAATGTCATGGATTCAGTCAGTACTTTTGTCTGAAGATGGTAACAACATTTATCAAAATGTCATGGATTCAGGCAGTACTTTTGTCTGAAGATGGTAACAATGCTGTTACCAAAATGTCATGGATTCAGTCAGTACTTTTGTCTGAAGATGGTAACAACACTTATCAAAATGTCATGGATTCAGTCAGTACTTTTGTCTGAAGATGCTAACAACACTTATCAAAATGTCATGGATTCAGTCAGTACTTTTGTCTGAAGATGGTAACAACACTTATCAAAATGTCATGGATTCAGTCAGTACTTTTGTCTGAAGATGGTAACAACATTTATCAAAATTGCATGGATTCAGTACACTTTTGTCTGAAGATGGTAACAACACTTATAAAAATGTCATGGATTCAGTTAGTACTTTTGTCTGAAGATGGTAACAACACTTATAAAAATGTCATGGATTCAGTTAGTACTTTTGTCTGAAGATGGTAACAACACTTATAAAAATGTCATGGATGCAGTTAGTACTTTTGTCTGAAGATGGTAACAACACTTATAAAAATGTCATGGATTCAGTTAGTACTTTTGTCTGAAGATGGTAACAACACTTATAAAAATGTCACGGATTCAGTTAGTACTTTTGTCTGAAGATGGTAACAACACTTATAAAAATGTCATGGATTCAGTTAGTACTTTTGTCTGAAGATGGTAACAACACTTATAAAAATGTCTTGGATTCAGTTAGTACTTTTGTACTGTGCTACAACTCTACAATGCTGTTACCGAAATGTCACATACAATTTATTGGTTTGAATTTGGTCTTGTTACCTTATAAATGTTCAAATTCTTTTTCTCAAAAATGACAATAGCGACTTTACAGTCTACTCAAAGTTCACTGCCAAGTTTAAGTTGAAAAAAAAAAAAAATTTCATGCACCAATATTCACCTGAATAATGGTCTCATCTACAATATTGACTCTTGAAAGGGATTTATATTCATGGACAAAACTTAGGGAAGTGAAAAGTCTTTGATATCACTGGCATCTTTTTTTTTTAAGGAGACAAAGGCTGTTCACACTTGGTTATCTCGTCTGTCTTCAATAAAGGTGACTGTAATAACTTTCAGAGTTATTGTCTGAATCCTGATATACATGGTAAAAGGTACAACTTCCTTAAGTTTTGTCCATGAGTGTATTTGGTTATCTCGTGTGTCTTCAATAAAGGTCACTGTAATATCTTTCAGAGTTATTGTCTGAATCCTGATATACATGGTAAAAGGTACAACTTCCTTAAGTTTTGTCCATGAGTGTATTTGGTTATCTCGTGTGTCTTCAATAAAGGTCACTGTAATATCTTTCAGAGTTATTGTCTGAATCCTGATATACATGGTAAAAGGTACAACTTCCTTAAGTTTTGTCCATGAGTGTATTTGGTTATCTCGTGTGTCTTCAATAAAGGTCACTGTAATATCTTTCAGAGTTATTGTCTGAATCCTGATATACATGGTAAAAGGTACAACTTCCTAAGTTTTGTTCATGAGTGTGTATACTCCTGTGCAGGTGATGGAAGCATACTGCAGTCACTACAAAAATGATATTCATGAAAAATGGACAACCACACATAAATTTATGAAGTTCAAATATGGATTATAAGAATCAAAAGGGAACAAGAGAGACCAAATAAGTAAATTATGAAATAATTTCTCTTTCAATTTTAAAAATATTTTATTTCCAATTTTTGCGGGGGCCCATTGTTACTTTTTCCAAGAAAATTCTTGTGAAATGAGCAACATTGGGGTGTTGAAATGTTGGAAATATAAAATAAGGTTTTGTGCTTATTAATAATTTAATTATAAAACCAACTTACACACACTAAAATGACATTTTCTAAGTAAATTATACTCTATTGTAGTAAAAATGACCAAAAGGTTACATATAAGTTATTTATTTGGATTTAGCCTTGTTGCACCTCCATAAAACTTATAATGGTTGCAAGGTTTTCCCACTGTACTAATTGTCAACCTGTAACCCCAAACCACATTATTGACTGTATTGACTCATCCATTGATGAATTTTACTCATTCACAGCACAAACATCTCAAGTTCCACAGACTTAATACCTTTATTGTTGAGTGGATATAAGAAAATAAGAAGATAAAACTTTTGTTGTAAAAAACACAAGGTAATAAGACCAAATCCAAATAAATAAATAGTGTGTGACGTTTTGGTAATAGCATTGTTACCATCTTCAGACAAGTTACCGAAACATCACACACTATTTATTTATTTGAATTTGGTCTTATTACTTTGTGTTTATAATCTAAAACATTTCAGTACTATTGTCTGAAGATGGTAACAACGCTGTTACCGAAACATCACACACTATTTATTTATTTGGATTTAGTCTTATTACATTTGTGTTTATAATCATATAATCCAAATTGTGTCTTATCATTGATGTAAAAAAAAAAGTGAATATTGACAACTTATTGATCTGAAACTGGGTCATTAACTGGTGTACGTTGTACAACAGTAATGGCCGCCAGCACCACAGCTGGTTGCTGATAAATTGCATTCCACTGTAAAATTTCCCATGTGACCCAGTTGATAAGCAGCCACCTTGGTAATTTCGTTTTACTTATTCAAAGTACACATGGTAATGTAAGGGCTCCTAATCCAGGGATAAAGGATGAGCAGCGTTTGTACTCCATGTTAGGAGTGGCTGCACATGACATCTGTTCCTCATGTCAGAGGCGGTCATTTCTTTTGGAGCTAAGTCGGCCTGCCACTGAGTAGTGCTCCCAGTCTTGATGACAAAGGCAGACGCATTCTACTTCACCCAGTCATGAAGGTTGTCATCTCAAGCTTTACAAGCTTGATACCTTAATATGATTGAGTGGAAATAAGAAAGAAGAAGACACATGGTAATAGGCCATGATAATTATGGCCGGTAGTTAGCAACCGATTTTACTGCAAGTGAACCACATATATAAAGCAATTTGACATTTTACTTACAAATGTGCCAGAGCCCTGTTTAGTTACTTGCACTCACTGGTAGGGTTGGGGTTTATCAAGAATCAAGGGCCATTGAAGCACACAGAATTTTTTTTTTCTTTAGAAAAAAAAGTGTGTAATGCTGGATTCAATTCCTGGTAATGACTGTCAAAAATTGATTTACACTACTCCTCAACCCACCCCTAGTAAATTTGTACATGACTTGAAGGGATAGTCTCCCTCCAACAAGAGCTCTACTCAGACCCTCTCACAAGACTTGCTGCTGTTTGGTGGAGAGAGGATTTTTATTATCCCTAGTACACATGGTATACTGGACATGATAATCATGGTAGGTAGTTTGTGACTGCTTTTATAGTAAATGTGGCACATGTCTACACATGTAAAATATTGTGCTTACAAATGTGTCAGAGCTTCATATGGTTAGTTGCAATCACTGATTCCGTTGGATTTTGCAAGAATCATGGGCCATTGAAGCAATTTTCTTCAGAAAAAGTTCCTAATGCAGGAATTGAAGCTGGATCGTGAATCATGCCCTCCACCAAAATCTCCCAAGAAAGAGCTAGGGATTCTAACTGACAAGCAGGAAGGATGGTCCACTCACCAGGTTGGATGTTTTTCTTGATAACTTTGATGTGGTCATCCCTGTCTGACCGCTCGTGTTCGTGGAAGAAGCCGATGGCGTGGTTGATCTCGTGGGTGATTGAGCTGGGGTTGTTGCAGGGCTCTGCCAGCTTGATCTCTTGTCTGCCACCTACGTGGCCCACCATGGAGTTGCACCTGGCACAGTTGGGTCAGTTAGTCCTTTGTTGTTTGGTGAGTCTATGGACAACTATTCTCTAATATGGCACAGTTAGTCCTTTGTTGTTTGGTGAGTCTATGGACAACTATTCTCTAATATGGCACAGTTTGTTGTTTGGTGAGTCTATGGACAACTATTCTCTAATATGGCACAGTTTGTTGTTTGGTGAGTCTATGGACAACTATTCTCTAATATGGCACAGTTTGTTGTTTGGTGAGTCTATGGACAACTATTCTCTAATATGGCACAGTTAGTCCTTTGTTGTTTGGTGAATCTATGGACAACTATTCTCTAATATGGCACAGTTTGTTGTTTGGTGAGTCTATGGACAACTATTCTCTAATATGGCACAGTTTGTTGTTTGGTGAGTCTATGGACAACTATTCTCTAATATGGCACAGTTAGTCCTTTGTTGTTTGGTGAGTCTATGGACAACTATTCTTTAATATGGCACAGTTAGTCCTTTGTTGTTTGGTGAGTCTATGGACAATTATTCTCTAATATGGCACAGTTAGTCCTTTGTTGTTTGGTGAGTCTATGGACAATTATTCTCTAATATGAGCCAGGCCCTTCAACTATTTTCCCATCACAGTGAGGGTAATAGGAAGTTGTTTTTAAAATTTTGCGATAAACAGTTCACATTCTTATACAATAGTCTCCAATGAGAAACTGAAACCTAAAAAAATGACTAAATCTGGTGTCTCCCGGAGATGGTCTCTTAGTAGGGACTCTGTGTTATGGTTGAAAGACTCCTCATAACTTTTCCTGACATGATAGAGTTTCTCATGAAAGACCATAGCCTTAAAACATCACTAAATGTTACCTCTCACCTCTCATGGAGGATATGTTCTCTTATCAGAGATTCTGTCATGTCAAGACAAGTCATGAGGAGTCTTCCAACTTAAATAGTTTCTGATTTAACTATGTTTATAGGCTGTGGTCTCTTATGGGAGTCTATCATACCTATGGTGAGCTAATGTCTTATATTTCAGGGAATTTAGGAGAACTCACGTGGCTTCACTACGGACAAAAGCAACGTAGTCCTGGTCCTCTGGCCTTCGCCGGTGGAAGGAGATACAGGTATGTCTTGTGAAGTCCTTCATGGCTTTCTTGATGTTGGGTCTCATGTCACCTGGGCATCATGCTTGGTTAAATGAGTTTAACTTCTGGCACAGTACAACTACCTAAACTCCCAAGACAGATTTTAGCATATACAATAGAACCTCCCTGTAAAGGACACCTAATTGCTGAGCTAAAAGTGTCCTTTAGGGAGAGGTGTCCTCTTACCAGAGAGTTGCTAAATTGTAAAAATGGTAATTTTGAAAATGAAAACTGTCCTTTGTAGAGAGGTGTCTTCTAGTGAGGTGTCCGCTAAGGGGAGGTTCTACTGTATCTATTGAATACTATTTCTTCAAATAAAAGACACTTCGGCCAGTAAATCTTTTTATTGTCTCGATGTTTTGACAAAAATCTTTTGTCCTCGTCATGGGAGCGAACAAAAATTAAAACATTAGTCAAAGCGAATAAGTTCTAACACTTTGCCTAATGTTTTAATTTTTGTTCGCTCCTGACGAGGACAAAATATTTTTGTCGAAACGTCGAGACAATAAAAAGATTTACTGACCGAAGTATCTTTTATTTGAAGAAATATGAATGCCGGCCAGGCAGCCTCTATCTTTATGATATTGGATACTATTAAGATAGAATTTTGAGAAGACTTACTTGCACTATCATCAATTTCATAGGGAACTATTCCATTGTCCCAGAGCAATTCCTCTTGGGGGATGGCATTCCTAAACAGCACATCAAGGTAGAGTTAGAAATTCCAAGATAGTAGCAAGGAATTACCTGGAGTAATGGAGAGCAGGGAGCTAGGTGTGTTCTTGCTAAATGTGGGGCTCATAGGTGACAAATTATACATACATACAGGAGATATGGAAATATGAAACCTCATACAGTTGAACCTCGCTATAACAATATCACTTGGGAACATTAGGAAACAAGACCAAATTTGTATGAATAAACTGGTTGTGTTATGATGCATCAGCGCGCTATCTGTTATGAATATTCGAAACAATTATAGACGCGTGTTTCTTTTGAAATTGAAACAATTTCTATTGCCCTTACTGCAATGGAAAAATTAACTGGGAGGGTTCACCACTAATGAGCCAGGCCCTCCCATAATTTTTCCATTGCAGTAAGGGCAGTAGAAATTGTTTAATTTTCAAAAGAAACACGCGTCTATAATAGTTTCGAATATTCATAAACTGCTTGTGGTTTTTTAATAACACTGTTGTAATATTTATGGATAGAATTATTAAATGATCCTCAAAAATTTTGTCTGGAGATGGTAACAATACTGTTATTGAAATGTTACATATAGTTTAATCATTTAGATATGGTCTTATTATGTTTCATTATTACATTACAACCTTTTTTGTTATTGTTTCATCCCTCTCTAATTATATGAAAATATTATTATTTATAATTATAAATTTGTTTCATGCACATGTAGCACATGGATTTGATTTGAAATATATGACAAAATAATCTTTCATTTTACATTTTAAGAATTATTCTCTATTTTTTTCTTAAAAGCCTTGAAAAATGACTATGATAGAATATTTAATGAATTTCTCTGTCATCATTACCACAAATAATAATTAGGCATTTGTTAAAAACCAATACCTATTCAATGACCAAACATTTACTTAGGTAAAGCCTGGGGTCACATTCAGCTAGTATTTACTAAATAAAAAAATAAAAAGTAAAAAAAATAAAGAGACATCTTTCAAATACTTTTTATTAAGAGCAGTGATTTTTTTTCCCCATTTTACTCTTTCGAAAAAAAAAAAAATCAAAATACATTCAAATGGGAAATATTACAAATGATCAACTATAGGGTAGAGTTTTTAAAAATTGTAAATTTGCCTTTTTGAACGTCCGGGGTTAGGGCCACTTGAGGCATCTGCAACAAGACCAGTGTAGTTGGTGGTGTATGATAACCCTGAATACCATGTTAGTATAGCCTTTTAGTGTTCAGACCACAGAATAACAAAAATGTAAGCATATGCTGATTGGTAAGACATTTTGATTTGCTAGCACAACCTTGTTGTCGGACTCTGATAGCATGCTAACTCTTAATATCCTGATAAGGTACAATTTGGATTATAAGCATAAGGTAATAAGACCAAATCCAAATAAATAAATAGTGTGTGACATTTTGGTAACAATGTTGTTACTGAAACTGTTACTGCATTCAGTATTTTTGTCTGAAGATGGTAACAACGCTGCTACCAAAACGTATTACGTATTTGTAAGTCTAACATAAAGTAACAAGACATCATTACAGACCAAAAATTGTACCTTATCAAATTTTAACCTTCAGAGGAACATTGCTATAATATAAAGAGCTCAAAGAGAAAATATATAAGAAATGAAGTGTGTCACCATTAATCCTCCCAGGAAACAGCGCCATCTATCAACCATGGCTACACTTAAATTGCTGAACTACGAGTCAGATTATATATAACCCAGTTTAACCAACTACACTAGACGTCAATTAATTTGTATTGGCCTTGGACAGAAATATAATACTAATTAACCAAAAGTATAGATTGAAAGTGCAGTGACATCCATTAGTCTCTATGGGAGGCAAAATCTGTCACCTCCATGCGGTGCTCCCTGGATAGCCAATGACAACAGCTCTTTTTACCCATCATGGAGACTTATGGACTAAAGGACCTGTATTCTAACCCTACCAAGATTGTGAATTTGATCTATGAATTTAGTCTCAATGACCTTGTATAATAATACAATGGGATAATAAAAACAACAAAATGAGTCTCTATAGAGAAACCATAGCATAAAAATAGGGTTAAACCTCGGATATATATATATATTATATATATTCAGTTGCACGATAAGGAGATGCCTTTTTCTTCATTTATGCACCTTATCCCAGTACAATGTTACATTTGTACTAATTTTTCACATTGTGTAGCGTCCTCACGCAATTCTGGCCTTAACTACCCGTTTCATGATTTTTCAGGATGCCTTAATGACCAATTTTTTGGTCGTTGAGGTAGAGCTTGCACCACGCTGATGAGGGCCAACAGCCCGAAACGCGTCCGTGGTTAGATTTTCTTGATTAATCAAGAATGGGTATATGGCCAATTCTGGAATAATTAAAAATCAACGAGAATGGTTGATATTTATTCCGATAGATGGCGCCAGCCATCAGCAACTTTCAGTTGCACGATAAGGAGATGCCTTTTTCTTAATTTATGCACCTTATCCCAGTACAATGTTACATTTGTACTAATTTTTCATATATATATATATATATATCTTGAAGGTGGCCTCTTATTAGACACTTTGTGATGTCAGGCCAAGTCATGAGTTGTCTCTCAACACAAACACAGTCTGATAAGAAACCACCTTCAGGAGGGAATGAGTTCACCCATGTTTTAAGGCTATGGTCTCTGATAGGAAATCGACTGTTGTTCCTGTAGAATGTAGGATAGATTAAACTTCTTGCCAAATCATCATCACCATTTGACAAAAAAATATATATATTTTTACAAATCAGATTGTTTTCCATCTTTCTTTTTCTTCTTTCTTATCTCATCTTCTATCTTTAACAGCACTAAATTGAATCTGCTATTCCCTTATTTCAAGTCCACATTCAATTCTGATGACATCCAAAAGCATGAAGATTGCAAAGAGAAACAGAAACAAAAAGTGGAGGGGAGACTTACCATGATTATCATCTGACCTAAACACACATCACATTTTATCTTTGCTATTCAAAAAATTCTCAATAGTGTTTTTGTGGAACAATAATCATCTTTAAATATAGAATATGGATACAAAGTACAGTCAAATGTCTTTAACCATAATTCAACACTTACTTTTCTTTAACCATTTTTTCAAATCCCAAACAGGCTATTTAATTTGACAGACTATATTTCAACACAGACTTCAATCATAAATTTAGTTCCCTTGAGAAGTTGAATTAAAATAAGTTTGACTATAAGACAAACATCGAAAACAATTTTTGTTCCCAAAATTCTTATTTATAACTAAAACCCTTTTAACAGATGAATACAATATTTTTGGAGTCATAAAGGAGTCAAAAATAAATATCTCCACTCCTTACAATTTAGAAAAAGTTTTTGGACCTCCTATATATATATTTTTAAAGATTGTGAGAGTAAAGCTGTACCAGGAGAAGATATTGGTAAATACTTAATCACATAATTTTTTCTGTAGTTTTGAATATTTCTGATAAACAAAAAGGCCGAGATGGCTCATCCGACAATGTAACTGCTCAGGCAAATTTTCAGAGAAAGAATAATCTTGAGAAACTCCTCTAATTTTTCTTGGCCATCATTGCCTTCCCACTTTGATTACCGCAGAGTGTTTCTTGATTTACATTTTCAAAAACCCAGCAACAATATAAAAACATTGCAGCATTAAAATCTAACATTGTGCTTTTACGCAGTCAAGCTTTGGGCTCTGAAACATTACAAGGCATAATGATAAGGCACAATTTGGATTATAGATTATAAATACAAGGTAATAAGACCATATCCAAATAAATAAATAGTGTGTGACGTTTCGGTAACAGCATTGTTACCATCTTCAGACAAAAGTATTGAATCTGTTACCGAAACGTCACACACTATTTATTTATTTGGATTTGGTCTTATTACCTTGTGATTAAAAGGCATAAAGAACTATACTATTTAAGAGTCCTCGTTTGTGAAGAATATAATGAGGGGCATATTAGTGAGATAATTTTCAATACATATGGATCTCTGCCCATCTGTATTTAAAATATATCCACAAAATAATAATTAATTTAATATTTTGTTTTATATAGAAAGTTATCTTCTCTTTTAAAAGTGGGGTGTAACTTTTGGGTCACTCTCTGTACTACGTATAATATAAGCCTAATATATTTAACATTTGTTAAAACAATTGAACCTTATCATTTGTCAAAACAATATTCATTGGGTAAGTATTCATCAAGAGAAAATCCAGACAAAAAGATAGGCCACATTTTGTAGTTTAATATATATTTACACATATCTCTTTAAGATTATTATAGTTGATAAGGCACAATTTGGATTATAGATTATAAACACAAGGTAATAAGACCAAATCCAAATAAATAAATAGTGTGTGACGTTTCGGTAACAACGCTGTTACCGAAACGTCACACACTATTTATTTATTTGGATTTGGTCTTATTACCTTGTGTTTAGATTATTATAGTGTTATATTTATCAGCATCATATTTAAATATTTTTTATTATTTTATTATGAGTATTTATTATTTTATTAAAAAAAAAAGTGAATATAAATACATACATATATACCAATTTTAGGGTTATATATATATATATAATCCTAAATTCGGTAAAAATAGATATTTTTTAGAAACAAAATATAACCTAAATTTGGCTCGATGATCTTAACTTAAATATAACTATGTAAAACAAAACAAAAACTTCAATCTATAAAATTTTTCACAAAATGTTAAACTGGTGTATTATAACAATAGAGATACATTTCTTACTTCTTTGAGATTGAGTGGGTTGACAAAACTGGCTCTGTCAACATCCACACATGTTGTGTACAAAAGATTAAAATATGATATAAAAAGGCAATATTTTTTATCAAATACTTTGACTCGATGTCATCCGCGTTTTGGCAGGTACCTATACACCCTCGATTCCAGACCCCCTACTAGCCTCATCACCCTTGAAGGTTTGTATCAATTTAAGCGGCTGCCCTTTGGTCTTCGGACAGGCCCACAAGTCTATGAAAGGTCGATCAATCAGGTCATGCAACGCCATGGACTCGATTGTGTGGCCCATTATTTCGAATACTTTATCATCTCCAAAACATTGGAGTAATGCCAAAAACATCTGTGCAAATTTTTCACATTTTGTGAGACCGAGAGATTGCAACTATACTCTTCAAAATGTAATTTTTTAAGCGAACCATAAAATTCTAGGTATATTTGATCACTGCCCGTACCACACACCCTTCACACGCTACGCAGACATAATAAACGCCATACAACCACCCTACAACAGCATAACATTACAGTCCTTCCTAGGTACGGTGAACGTTTATAACAAGTTCATCCTGGACTATTCCTGCATGCGGACTCCGCTTAACAACCTTCTCAAAAAGATGTGGGTCTGGAATGATGCTTGTCAAAAGGTGTTCGACACCCTAAAGGACTGTCTCACCACACACCTCATATTACACCTCTACCAGGAAAGTCTGTCATGCTGAGTGTGCTACGATGCATCAACACTAGGTATAGCAGGCATTCTCAAACAGGTCCACCATGATGGGAAAAGTCCTATCTCGTCCAATACTTCAACCACACCTTGCGTTCACATGAATGGAACTACCCAATTTCTGAATTAAAATGCATTGCTATTATTGAGAGTGTGGAAAAGTTCTGTGTGTCCTTGATGGGCAGAAGATTCATAATATTTTCTGACCATCATGCCGAAGATTATCAAAAACCTGTGGAGCTTGTATCTGATGAGTCACGACTATGAAATCTGTTACATAAAGAGAGCGCAACAGCATGAAGCGGACCTCCTATCTCGCAACCTGTTCTGTGACTTCTTAAACGCCTATCTCATAAAGAGCCATCAGCTCACCCCACCTGGAAAACCTGAACTGACCATTGATCTCCACAGACCCCATACCATCACCTGCAGGGGAGTGACCAAAGCTCTATCAAAACACACTCACAAACATACTTCTCCACACAGTACACACAATACAATCACCCAGGAATCTCCCAAATGATTCAACTCATCTCCACCCAGCACTATTGGAAAGGGATGTCAAAATCTATCGCCCATACAGTAAAAACCTGTTCGGTTTTCCAGCTGACCAAATTATCATCAGGTTCCATTCTCTACTTTCTTCACTTTAAATTCTAATGATTTCATATTTGAATCTCACAAGAGAATACTATGGAAAACAAAAATATAAATATATTTATATCTGTAGATATAAACCATTTATTGCATGACCGCTTCTTTAAAAAAATATATTTTTTAGCACTCTTTTATATATATAATAATTATAAAAATATTGGGAGGGCCTGTCTCATCAGCAGTGAACCATCAATTGCAGTAAGGGGGCATTAGAAATTATTTCATTTTGAAAAGAACTGATTCTTTGCCCACAGGGTCTATATAATTTTAACAAAATCAGCAACTAGAAGAAACAAACTTCTGTGAATGTATACTTTTCATATCTCTTTCTTTCTCCCTCTCTAAAAATGTGAAATATGTAAATAGAAGCTATTGTTTATAATATACATATGAATTTTTTTTGACTTCAGTGTTTTTTTCTACCCTCTCACATAACTTATGCGAGTCTGTATTATATTAAATTTTCTGATTTTGAATTCATAAGCATTTTGCCAATTGGTAATGCAGTTGTGTAAAATATAATAAAAAATACTTTAGATTTCTATTTGTTTTAATTGGGCTTATGAAATAAATAAAAAATAATTTGAGAAAAGTACTACCTGACTTGAGGTGTGAAAAATGAATAAAATAAAAGATTATACATATTTACATATCTACACAAAGATTTGAGCTGGCCAAAGTTGAACAACAACAATGGGTTTATATAGTCTAAAAACCACAACATCTGTCGGTCAACTAGATTTTGTTCTAGAAAATATATAATTCAAATTACAATATAAATTTTTATATAACAAATATAAAGGAGAGAGTCGGACAATAGCTATATATATATAACCTATATATATAAAATTATATTATAATAAGTATATTTACATATTTCCCATATAGCTTCATATATGATAATTTATTTTCTCCTTTTTTTCTCACTCATTTTCTGTATCTTTCAGAAGAATATCTAGATATGACTAAAGTTGTCTTAATAAAAGTACAGTAGAACCTCCCTTTAGCAGATACCCCGCTAGCGGACACCTCTCTATAAAGGACAGTTTCCATTTGCAAAATTGCCATTTTTACAATTTAGCAACTCTCCGGGAAGATTACAATTAAGCTACTCTCCCTAAAGAACATTTTGGCTCTGCAATTAGGTGTCCTTTATACAGGGAGGTTCTACTGTATTGGATGATATTTGAAAAAGAAATGGTAAAATGCTATAAATGGCTTAAAGTTCCTTAATGAGGCTTTGTTTCTGTAAAAAGATATACTTAGCGACTCACCTCCATTTATTTCTCCAACTTTATGGGTACCTCTGTCACACACAGCCATACATAATTGATAGAATGATAAGGTACTAAATCTAACTTTGTTGTGCAAGCACATTTTGGCTATGCATCAAAAAACTTTTTCAAATTGAAAATAATAGCTTTATAAGCACATGGTAATAAGACCAAATCCAAATAAATAAATAGTGTGTTACATTTTGGTAACAGTGTTGCCATCTTCAGACAAAAGTACTGAATTCAGTATTTTTAAACAAGGTAATAAGACCAAATCCAAATAAATAAATAGTGTGCGACGTTTTGGTAACAACGTTGTTATTTATAAATAAACTATTTATTTATTTGGATTTGGTCTTATTACCTTGTGTTTATAATCTATATTCCAAATTGTGCCTTATCAATATTTTTGCATTCAGCATTCAGTAATTTTGTCTGGAGATGGTAACAACGCTGTTACCGAAATGTAACATGCTATTTATTTATTTGGATTTGGTCTTATTACTTTGTGTTTATAATCTACAATCCAAATTGTGCCTTATCATATAAAGCTTTAAAAATCAAATAAAAATAACCAAATCCATGCTTTTGTGTATAAAACATCTGCATTATTTAGCTAAATAGCTTTAACTCTTTTCCTTTGTGAAGATTTTGTGTAGTGAATCCACGTATATGTCTTTATGTCTTACGATGCATTAGCGCACCAAATTGTATAAGAAATTGAAACTATTTTCAACACATACAGTAGAACCTCCATGAGAGGACACTCACACTAGAGGACACATCTCTGTAAAGGGCAGTTTTTATTTTTCTTTTCAAAATATAATTATTACTATTTAACAACTCTCCGGTAAGAGGACACCTCTCCCTAATGGACACTTCTTCTCTTCTTCTTTCTTATATCCACTCAAGCATATTAAGGTATCAAGCTTGTAAAGCTTGAGACTTTTGATAGTGTCTGCCAGGGAAGACTAGAGCTCATCAATGGATGAGTCAATACAGTCAATAATGTGTTTTGGGGTTGCAGGTTGAAAATTGCACTTAGTACATAGTGGGAAAACCTTGCAACCATTCTGGAAAGTCATTGTCCGTAAATGATAAAGGACACTTTGACTCTGCAATTAGGTGTCCTTTACAGGGAGGTTCTACTGTATATGATTCTTTTTGAAATATAGTTCTACTGCCCTTACTCCATTAATGTCCTCCCATTATTTCATCATTGCAGTAAGGGCAGTATAGAAAATTATTTTATTCAAAAAGAATCATACACGTCGAAAATAGTTTAAAATTCTATGTTAAAATGTGTTAGTTGAGGCTTTGTTTGTAAAATAAAAAATAATAAAACCAAAGTTCCAATTGTTAAATAAATTTAGACATGTTTTTCCATTGATGATATTCTACTAGGTCCAAACTTCAGACTACAAATTGATATTTTTGCAATGGCAATTATTTACCTCTTTATTAAAGGAATGATTAGGTTTATAGATTATAAACATGAGATAAAAAGATCACATTCAAATAAATAAATTGAGCGAAATTTTCGTAAAAGCATTGGTATCAAAACATCATGCATAATTTATTTATTTGGATGTGGTCTTGATATGCTTTTGCTTCTTTTTATTTTTTATTTCATCTTGAACAATAATATTTATAAATTAAATGCTATCAATAATTTGAAAATTTTAAGGCCATTTTTTGTTTCTTAGGAAATAAATTTTCTATATCTACCTCTGTAGACCTAATTGCAAGGATAGAAAATATTAGAGAGCTTGGCTCATTAGTGCTAAAACCTCTCAGTGGTTTCACCAAATTGAGGTTTATCATCAATAGGCTAAGTTCTCTCATCTATTAGTTTCTATGGGGTCCAACTCCGACTGCCATCTCCTAGAAGGCGTTAGGTCGGGTGCCCCCTGGATAGCCAATGGCAACAGGACCCAAAACCCATAATGGAAATCCCAATACTGTACTATGCAAATCAGATTTGAGAGTGTAATGAAGACCTTCCCAACCTGTACCATATTCAAGAAGGAGGAAGCAAGCCCAGAACATCTCTTGTAAATAGGAGCTAATAGAGAAACCATGTGTCATAATCCTCAACAAATATTACATCTAATCAATATATAATCTCCACAATCTTGTATATACATATATATAAGAGACGTGTATATACATATATACATGGAATAATAAAGAAAATTTTTTTTTTCTATCATCACAGTCTGTAGAGGTATTTATGATTTATATTATAAAAAAAGCATAAATGTACAAAATTTGCTAAATTTATGTAGAAGCCTTATTACAATCATCAGGCTAGTGTGAGACTCCTCCAAAATATATATACCATGAATGTTTTCAACACCTTATAGTAGTATCTTTTATATAGAAGTCTGGCCATCGTGGAACATCATTTCACCCTCGCGTAAGTTAACTCTTCACAATGTAACTTGGGGACTAATATATGGATAGTTCACACTTTATTTACACTTTTTGTGTTGATTACCATTTATAATCCACAATTCTTGTTATCTCTGTCAAATTTAATTGTAATTGAGATTAAACATTGTAATACACTAGAATCTCCCTTTAGCGGACAGTTTTCACTTGCAAAATTACCTTTTTACTATTTAGCAACTCTCTGGTAAGAAGCTACCTCTCCCTAAAAGACAGTTTGGCTCTGCAATTAGGTGTCCTTTACAGGGAAGTTCTACTGCATTGCCATTGTAAAGTTTAAACTACTAAAGAACTACATTTATTCTATAACAACTTCCGACTATATTTATTTTATTTCTCCTTTGTGCGCCAAATTTGCTCCATGTAAATATTACATAGCAAAACTCTCTTGACTAACTTAGTTCAAATCAAAGCACTTTTTTCTAGTAGAGTAAATTACCATATTTCAAGCAATATAATTCATTTGCATATCAAATTATATATTTTTTTACGATTTACCTGTTAATTTGAATAACCATTGTTGGCATATGGGGTACAACAATGTTCTAAAAGTTATAAGTTAAAAAATATAATGATATTTGTATAGACATTATATTTTCTAGATTGCATATATATACTTATGCCTTATCTATAACCAAATAGATCAATACTCACAGAGATATCTATATTTTTATATTTTATCAAAATAAAATAGAATTAACATAACTAATTGGAGTTTTGAACAGGTTAAATGCTACTGGATTGCAGGTTAGCAAACATATCTCTGGCAGACATGATGTATTTACTTAAAATATAATTTCAACATTTATTTTTTCTTCCAAATATAAATTTGTCATCTGTGAGCTCCTATTACAATTTAGATAATGCTAGTGGCAGCAATGGTAGACCAATGTTATAACACAGAATGAGACCATCCAGTATAGGCATAAGTTTAGGGCATGAAGGATAAGTCAAGATATCATATTTGTAATGATGGACGTTGTAGCATGATTAATAGGGTTGAAAAAAATAAGGCATATCACAATTTGTAAAAAAAAAGTGAAAATAATGAATGCTCCCCTTCCCAAAATCATCATAGTTTGGGAGTTACCATGTATTATCTTAATTCGAAACTATTTTAAAGGCGTAAGATTCTTTTTGATATTAAACAATTTCTACTGCCCTTACTGTAATGGAAAAATTAATGAGAGGGCCTGGCTCATCAGTGGTGAACCCTCTCAGCGGTTTCACCAGTTTAATCTACCAGAAACTATGGACATAAGCTTTGAGGACAGTAGAATTACATACATTTATAAATATATAATATGCTTCGAGCAATCGCTCTTCCGCAAATATCAAATTGTTTCTTTTATTAGAACATTTATAATATGATGCATGAGAGGGTTCACCACTGATGAGCCAGGCCCTCTCATTATTTTTCCATTACAGTAAGGGCAGTAGAAATTGTTTAATATCAAAAAGAATATTACGCCTTTAAAATAGTTTCGAATTTTGATAACAAATGGTGCGCTAGTGCATCATGTATTATCTTGGGATATATGTAAAAAGGTAGAATATACAGTAAAACTCCTCTATAGTGAACCCAAATGGAACAGAGCTTTTGGTTCACTAGCCATGGTTTGGCCATTTTTTTTTTTACTTCTCTAAATTTTTAGACCGTATAATTAAATACTGGAAAAGGCAGCCACTTAATAATGCTCACTTTGTTTCAATTCCCTAAATTAACCTATTTCTTTACAGTAATGCTGAATATTAAAAGAAGTCATTTGAAAATAGGTTCTTCTTATCATTAGCATACATGTTTATATATATAAACTTCTATGTATAATTAAAAAAATTAAGCCAAATCCCCTAGGCAAAACTTTATTAATTATATATTTAAAAGGTATAAGAATATTTTAGAACATCTTTCTCAAATAATATAATGCTAAATTTATTTGAAAAAATGCCTCTAATACCTTGTTGTTTGAAAGTGAAAAGTAAAATTTGAAAATCAGAATTGTCTTAAAATATCGTTATTTCCATCAAAGGAATAAAGCTCAGTGTATTCTGAATCAATTGAAGATGAATCAAAAGTATCCAATTCAGAAAAATCGGACGCGAAACATGTTGATACGATAGCGCGATCGGTAAAATTGCGAATAAAAAAATGCCAATTTACAAACACAAAATCGGTGGTAAAACGACCGGCCAGGGGGAATATCCGTGAACCCTGAATGAGTCTGTGGGATGGTTGCGTGATGTGTTGGTGTGGCTTGTGGAAAGGCCGCTGATAAAATTATAATTAAAATTAATTTATTTAAAGCCAGAAATATATAAAGAGAAAAGAAGTAATGGTTGTGTAACGGCCGTTGGGAGCAGGCCTTTTTGTTTACCGCGCCAGTCGCTAGAAAGTTCCGGATGACGCTTCGCGCATGCGTAGTGACGTGTTCTCCCAGAACGTGCTTGCTGAGGCATAGTGGGGCCGCCAATTCTTCCGCCCGTATGTGTATTGAAACTTTGTCCCAGTTCGCACTCGCTGAAGCAAAGTGTGGTCGCCACAAGTCATATACCTAACAATTCCATTCTAAAAATATAAATGTAGTGGTAGTTTTTGAGAATTTATAAGTCGATTTTTGTTTGCAGCCCGTGAGAAACGGGGCACTGTTTTTTTTTTCTTCCAATTCCAGTTTCCACATATTCTTCTGAAGTATAGATTAAGTTTTGTTTTAAACCTGTTATTCAAACCATTTCTGGCTTTAAAATTATTTGGAATTATTTTTAGTCTAGGTTAAACTTTATATAGAACACTTCTAAAAGTGCATGCTGCCACTATTTTTTTAGAACGCCATTCTTTGTTTCTTTTCTTTAAGCCTTCTAGTCATTTGTATTTTTTTCTATTTAAAAATTGTCGAATGCAAAGATATTCTATTAAATAAAAGTATAATGTGTAAAAATTTATACAACATACAGCAAAAATAAAATGTAAATTAAAACAAACAATGCGCTAATTTTTTGTTTTGAAATCGCGATCCGCGAACTGAAACATGATCAAAATTTTGTTGTTTTAAAATTTTTTAAATCACAATTTTAAGTTCGTTATAAGCCTAGTATTTTTTATAAATTTTATCATTTTGGGACCGAAAATAGGTTCGTTATAGGGGTAGTTTGTTATTTTAAAAATCTCAAAGTTCGTTATAACGATGGTATTTTCAATGGAATGGAATTAGGAATCGCTGTGGGTTCGTTATAAGGGAAGGTTTGCTATATCCAGGGTTTGTATTAGCAGGGTTTTACTGTATATATATATATATATCTTCTGATCCTCTATCTTGGTACCCCCTTTCTCAATGATATTAATTGATATGCAAAAATGAATATCATCTAATATTTGTTAATAGTAGAATTATAGGGGTTTCATTATACAGTATATGTATGCAGTAGAAGCTCTCTGTAAAGGACACCTAATTACAGAAGCAAAGTGTCCTTTAGGAAGAAGTGTCCTCTTTCCGGGTAGTTGCTAAATAGTTCAAATGATAATTTAACGATGAAAACTGTATTTGTAGAAAGGTTTCTTGATGTCTTCTAATGGAGGTTCTACTTGTATGTTAGATTTTGTTGGCTTGTCATTTTAGTTAAAATATTTCACACATGTAATATACTTCCTGCCGAAAAAGATGGTTAGAGTAGTTACACAGTAGTTAGCAGCCGTATCTATAAGGGTAATGCACAAAATGATTGGGAAGTTTTAGAGTAGGCCTATCCAGGTCAACAATGTGCCAGCCCAGCTACTGCATGAGCCCAGGGGGCAGACACTTGGGACTCAAAGAGCCTGGAGGACTAATGTTTGTAGGAACCAGTAGTCAAGTGTGAGAGGGGGGTAGACTAAGTAAGAATTGGTGGATAGTTTAATAGAGTGTTCTGATTTTATAAGAAATATAAAGCCATAGCTCGGACTAAGATGAAATGGCAATCAAAATCTCTATCATAAATGACACTATTAGATAAGGATAACCTTATAATAACTAAATTTGCTGATGAGAAAATGAAAATATCAGATTTATTCCAAAAATCGGCCATTCCATTTTCTCGAAGAGACAATATATAGCCAACTACCTACACATTTTTGGCTGTTGGCTTCTATCAGTATGTTACAGGCTGTAAACATTTGCTCCACACACACACTATATATATCTATAAATAAAAGAAGAATCTATAAACTTATTTATAAAATAAGAGTGTTCAAGGCCAAATGTGTCTAAATCTTCTACAATATGATTAAAAGAAACTCATAAAATTGCACCCTAAATATTGTCGAGTCATTCCCAGACACAACTTGTATTCTCTGTCCAGTCAGATTGGTACAAAGATGAAAAATGAGTTATTAATGGCATGCAGCTAATGTTGAGCTTTATTACAATGGTCTTAAATGAGATCAGTACAGTAAAAGGAACTTGCCTCCAATCCTTCGCATAGTCTTCTACACCTCCAGGCTAATCCACTTGGTCACACTTGAAAGAAACCCTCCGCTCATCACCTGGCCTGGGTGACTTGTAAGCTGCTCCAATGACTGACACACTCACACCATTGTTCATTTTCATGAAGCAATCCTCTTCATTACAGTCCTGCTCCACCAACCCAGCCTGGAGAACTTAGGGGTACCTCCTTCATTGACCATCTATTTCTATCGCCCTTTTGTCACTAATCCTTTAGCTCAGCCTGGACTAGCATGTCTGAAGCCCTACTCTATGGAATCTGATAGTCATTACTTCATTGGGAAGCCTCCTGCATGCTTCATTCTTTGCCCATATTTATTTACGGCTCTCTTTTTCAAAGTGTCACCCCAGTCATTGCGCCACTGCTGTTTATCCAGAATGTATTTTGTTGTGATGCTTTACTTTTGCTGGTTATTAGATTCCTTTTTGATTAGTTTGTATTATTGATCTTCCACTTTGTGATAATACTTCTTTCTCTCTCTCTAATTTATAGTTTGATGATTGGGGAACATATCAAATGCTTTTCTGAAACAGCTTAAAACCTAATTCTTCAGGTGTATATAGTTTTAAGAAAAATAAACTATTAAACACAATTTTTTCTTTTCAAAGCCAACTTCCTACTGTCTTTACTGTAATTAAAAAATATTGGGAAGGCCTGGCTTATCAGTGGCAAAACCTCGTAACAGTTTCACCACTTCCAGCAGCTCTACTAATGTATTGCTTGGTCTGCTTCTCTAGAAGAATATTCATGATGAAGGTATTCAAATCAACTATTGAAATAAGTCTTGAAGATGATAAAAATAAATTTGGAGTTTTTGGTTGAATTAGAGCTAGTGTTAAAGTAACTAAACTACGAGAGATTAGGATTCAAAAACTGTTGAACCATTGTAAATTTTGAATTATAGTAAGTTTGGAATGATAGGCACAATTTGGATTATAGATTATAAACACATGGTAATTTATTTGGTTTTGGTCTTATTACCTTGAGTAAGTTTGGAATTATAGTCTGTTGAGTTAAAGATAGTAATTTGAAAGGGAAATGGTTGGGATTTAAAAAAGTTGGTTGAATTAAATAGGTTATGCTGTGTAGAGGGGTTTTTATTTTAGAAGAACTTGAACTCAATGCCTTGTTATTCACCTAAGTTTAATTCGTTAAAAATATCTTGTATTCAAGTTACATACAGTAAAATCTTTCAATTAGGTCTTAAAAGGGTCCAATGTTTGAAAACTTTATAGAGATTCTTAAAAAAAAAAAGTAGTTTCTTCAATGAATTGAAGAATATTTGAAAATGGTAATCTTTCTTGATCTTGATAGAGATAATATGAAAATAAATATAAATTGTTTTAAAAAACTAATTGATGTCTTGCCAGAGGCTCTCTCAGATTCACACACTAGCATTTTTGGGATCCACTTGGTGCAAATTGTAAAGGAAAAGAGCAGCGTATTGAAAACTATGGTGAGTTAAAGATAATTATCCAGGAACTATGTTTTTAGGTTCAATCTTTATTTACATATGAATGCCTTTTATGCGGAATTTTTAAAATGAAAGACATATCAAACAAGCACCACACAACACTAATATTATATGAAGGAGAGTCAAAATATTGCTAACACAAATTAAATAAAGTTTTTCACATATATAATTACATTAGGTTGAACACATGGGTAAAAAAATTTGGGATCACTCCATTAATGACACAATGTGAAATAACTTTAAATACTTTTTTATTTATTACCACCTACTAAAGAACAAATGCACAGCGTCGAAAAATAAAGTTAATTTGTATAAACTAAATAGAAAAATGCAGTTACACAGCTTCAGGATCTCCGTTCTTGCCTTCCACACCTGCACATCAGCAATGCCACATTAGATAATAGTTTGGTGATGCTCTGGGACACAGGTAAGGTGATGTAAATTGAGAGGCCTTGAGGAAGATATTAAAGATATAATGAATCTCTGATC
>CP092873.1:93716506-93733972 GCA_030710605.1 Cordylochernes scorpioides
GACTGAATCCATGACATTTTGGTAACAGCATTGTTACCATCTTTAGACAAAAGTACTAACTGAATTCATGACATTTCGGTAACCAGGTTTTTACCAATATATTACACACAATTTATTGATTTCTTTATGTTTCTTCTTATGATTCTAATGCACAATCCAAAATTCAGTTTAACTGCTTAGCTAAAGTAGAGTAAATTAAGGGTACAGTAGCCAACCTCTCCCTAAAGGACAACTATTTGCAGAGCCAAAGTGCCTTTTAGAGAGAGAGGTGTTCTTACCAGAGAGATACTAATATGTAAAATTGGTAAATTTGATGATAAAAAAACGTTCTTTGTAGAGAGGTGTCCTCTAGAATGAATGTCCTCATGGAGGTTCTACTATATTGTTAATGAAAACATTCCTTCGTAGAGAAGTGTCCTCTTATGGAGGTCTACTGTATTGGTGATTAAAACTGTTCTTTAAAGAGAGATGTCCTCTAGCGGGAGTGTCCTCTCATGGAGGTTGTTCTACTGTATTGGTGATTAAAACTGTTCTTTAAAGAGAGATGTCCTCTAGCAGGAGTGTCCTCTCATGGAGGTTGTTCTACTGTATTGGTGATTAAAACTGTTCTTTAAAGAGAGATGTCCTCTAGCGGGAGTGTCCTCTCATGGAGGTTGTTCTACTGTATTGGTGATTAAAACTGTTCTTTAAAGAGAGATGTCCTCTAGCGGGAGTGTCCTCTCATGGAGGTTGTTCTACTGTATTGGTGATTAAAACTGTTCTTTAAAGAGAGATGTCCTCTAGCGGGAGTGTCCTCTCATGGAGGTTGTTCTACTGTATTGGTGATGAAAACTGTCCTTCATAGAAAGGTGTTCTCTAGTGGGAGTATCCTCTCATGGAGGTTGTTCTACTGTATTGGTGATGAAAACTGTCCTTTGTAGAGAGTTGTCCTTTAGCATGAGTGTCCTCTTATGGAGTATGTTCTACTGTATTGGTGATGAAAACTGTCCTTCATAGAGAGGTGTCCTCTCATGGAATATATTCTACTGTACTATCAGACATGGAGGACACAACATGGAGGTGTGTGTGCAGGGAAGGAAGACCAGTTTTCCAAACTGAAGAAGGACGAGAATCTAATCCTGGACAAGTTTGACCTGAACTCCCTCATGCTCTACGACAGCATCTACTTCTCCAAGGACAAGGAGAACGGACTGCGGACCTTGGAGACAGTCGATGGAAATAACATTGAGAAACCCCCGGATCTCAAGCTGAGCAAGAGTGATATCAAGAGGATCAACATCTTGTACAGGTGTCGAAGTGCTGAATAAGACTTTATTGGAAACACAATATGATGAAGCATTTACACACACACAAATGGATAACTTCAGAGATAGAAAGCTGGTTCATTAAACATGATGTATTACAATATTCTTACATTTCTTTGGTTAATTGTGGTATAAATAAAGGGAACAAAAAAGGTGATTTTAGTCCTTTCTTATCTCCATTCAATCATATTAGGATATCAAGCCAATAGAGATGGTATCTGTGTCTGGGGATAAGTAGAGCTCATCAATGGATGAGATAACGCAGGGGCTGCAAGTTGAGAGTTACACATGATACATAGTGGGAAAAAATATTTCAATAAATGGCAATAAAAGATTAACAATGAGGGAACCTTTCATTAATGTAAATATGTAAATAGGAATTTAAATTTTGAAAAAATAAAAGATTACTCAGGAGCTAGAGTGGATTCCTCAGCAAATCTCCACCTCAGAATGTTGCAAACAACCCGACTCAAGAGGCTTAATTTTGTAAAATTTGGATTATAGTTTAGAAACTCAAGGTGAGAGAAGACCAAATCCATATATATGAATAGTGTGCGACTTTTCAGTAATAGCATTGTTACTATCATCAGGATGTACTTTTGTCTGAAGATGGTAACAGCACTGTTACCAAAATATCACACGCTATTTATTTATTATGGAATCGATCTTATTACCATGTGCCTCAACTCTTTTTTTTTTCTTTTTTTTTTTACAACTCATTTTCAAATCTTTATTAACATTTATAACAATCAATACATATATATTATATACAATATTTTTCTTTTATTTTTTCAATTATTTCTTTTAGAACAAACTCTGTGAAGTTGACCGCCAGATATAGTGACCTTGCAATATATAAACTTTTTTTTTTTTTTGGCCGGCACCAAACATTTGGTAAATATGTAAAAATGTAATCAAGTCTTTTAATTTTCTTTCTTCTCCATGTCTCAAGTCAGGTAGTTTCTATCACAAAATTATATAATGAAAATATACTCTGTTTCAGTTATTTATATGCACACACAAATTTATATATATTCAAATTTTAAATAAAACAGAATACAGTAAAAACCTCGCCAAAGTGAACCAGTCAACCTTTCCTTATATAATAACAAGAGCCTAAAATAATCCCCAATATATTGGTGGTACCATAGAGCGAAACATGGCGGCTATAGTGAATCAAGAATTCAATCCATTTGGGGTTCATTATATAGCGAGGTTTTTACTGTACAATATTATTTTTCAACAATGATATGGCACAATTTGGATTATAGATTAGAAACATAAGGTAACAAGACCACATCCAAATGATAAGGTACAATTTAGATTATAGATTGGAAACCTAAGGTAACAAGATCATATCCAAATGATAAGGTATAATTTGGAATATAGATTAGAAACAAAAGGTAACAAGACCACATCCAAATGATAAGGTACAATTTGGATTGTAGATTAGAAACATAATGTAACAAGACCATATCCAAATGATAAGGTACAATTTGGATTATAGATTAGAAACATAATGTAACAAGACCATATCCAAATGATAAGGTACAATTTGGATTGTAGATTAGAAACATAATGTAACAAGACCATATCCAAATGATAAGGTACAATTTGGATTATAGATTAGAAACATAAGGTAACAAGACCACATCCAAATGATAAGGTACAATTTGGATTATAGATTAGAAACCTAAGGTAACAAGACCATATCCAAATGATAAGGTACAATTTGGATTATAGATTAGAAACATAATGTAACAAGACCATATCCAAATGATAAGGTACAATTTGGATTATAGATTAGAAACATAATGTAACAAGACCATATCCAAATGATAAGGTACAATTTGGATTATAGATTAGAAACATAAGGTAACAAGACTACATCCAAATGATAAGGTACAATTTGGATTATAGATTAGAAACATAAGGTAACAAGACCACATCCAAATGATAAGGTACAATTTGGATTATGAAATTGTGCACAAACATTTCAATAATTTGGTTTTGTTACCTTTTGTTTATATTTCTCAACAGATTTAAAATTTAATAATTTTATTTAATTCACAATCAAAGGAGAGACCCTATAAGTTATAAAAAAAAAAATTGTTACCGAAACGTCACACACTATTTAGTCTTTTGGAGTCGAACTGCTTTTCACATGTGTAGACATGTGGTGCACTTACAGTATGAGCAGTCACCTACTTCTACCCACCATTATTATCATGGCCTGTACCACGTGTACTAGGGATAAGCAAAAAATAAAAAGTCATTTGGATTTGGTTTTATTACTCCGTTAATATATGGGAGAATAATTTTTTTTAAGTAATTTTGTAGCATTCAGTATACTTTTGTTTGAAAACCACGCTGTTACCGAAACATCACACACACTATCTATTTATTTAGATTTGGTCTTCTTATCTTGTATTTCTAATCCATCATTCCCAAATTGTACCTTTATCAGGTTTGTGACTCTCTGTACAAGATTTTTTGTGACAGCTATCTAGATAACTAAGCTTAAAAAATGACTGCAGTTGAACCTTGCTATAATAACATCATTTGAGACCAAGAATAAAGCCTGTTGTTATAACCATGTCATTGTTGATAAGGCACAATTTGGATTATATATTATAAACACAAGATAATAAGAACAAATCCAAATAAATAAATAGTGTGTGAGGTTTCGGTAACAGCGTTGTTACCATCTTCAGACAACTGTTTTTACTGTTTCAGTACTTTTGTCTGAAGATGGTAACAATGCTGTTACCAAAACGTCACACACTATTTAGTCATTTGGATTTGGGCTTATTACCTTGTGTTCATTTCATTGTTGTTATAAAACCACGGTGAGAATAATTGGAACTTGGGGGCCTTATTAATCTTATAACCAAATTGTGCTGTTACAAAACGAAGGCTGTTATAGCGAGGTGTTCTCCACTATTATAAATATAATTTCACTAAATAAAATATACTTTTATAAATTTATTTTAACAATCTTTGGTGTATATATAAAAAAAAATACTTTAAAAAAAAAATTAAAAGGCTAAGAAAATTTTAAAAAAATAATATATTGGCACTTTAAAACATCAATTTTATCTTGAAACAAAAATATTTTTTTAAAGATAATGTAAAAATCTACATTTATGGAACATATGTTTTCTATATAGAATTGAAATTTGGAAGTAGGTGGTTAAAATATAGAGAGATAAACACTGAGCCCAATAAACACCCATACTTATTGGGTGTAAAAAAAAAATAAGAAAATTAAAAAAAAAAAAAGGGAGGGGGGTGAGGGAAATAGAATGTTTAAAACAAAATGGGGCACAGTTCGAGTTAAAAGGCGATCCAATGAAATCCACAGTCGTACCTGGATTTGTGAAAGAAAAATAATTTTTCTCCCTAAATATTTTGAGGGATTGATCCCTCTTTATCAATTTATTGCACAATAAACTTGAAAGTGACTTTTTAAAGCGACATTTATTATAAAGTGACACTTTTAAGTTTATTTTGCAATAAATTGATAAAGACGAAGAAATTCCTCAAAATAATTTTGAGAGAAAAAAAAAAATTTTTTCACCAATCTAGGTATGCCTTTTTTTTTTTTAATATAAGAATGAGACACAATTGGCCCCAATATATATATGTCATAATATATACTCTTCCAGGAATAATAAAGCAAACCTACAGACAACCCAAAGAGAGATGGGCAGCTAAAGTCCGGTCACTTGAGATATCAGTGACATTCCAAGGGGCCCGTTTCTTGGAACCTCAGGACGAATTAAGACAGTTGGTGATTGTGTGCGACACAAACGGCCGCCCGGCTTTCTCCCATCTCTCTCGCTGGTTGTCTAGAATTCCTCTACCAACTTGTGGTGTGATTATTTCTCTTTCCCCACCTATTATATTATTATATTGTCACATATATATATCAGTGCAGTGAAGTGATTTAGACTTATTTACACAGTGGAGTTTGTATGTAGATAGGGAGGCTGTATACCAGTAAACAACTCCTATCCCAGATGGAGAGTAAATGTTAGGAAGACAACTTTCTAGAAGTAATTCAAGTGTGGCTGGTCAAATAATATTATTTCTGGGGGTGTTATGGTATCTGGGAATCATCATTCAGGTGTGTGAAAGAATGCAAAAATAATTGTGTAAAATATGTTGAACAAGTTAATAAAAAAAATGTTATGGATTAAAAAGAAGTAGGAGGGTAAAAGTCAATGATTTTTGTTTCTCTATATGGGAACAACAGGATCTTAAAATATGCTAAAATTGTACCGTTTAAAACAACCTGGGGGATAGTACGAAATATGTAAATAGGTGGAACAAGATCCAGATATGCAAATCGTAAGCAGAGAACATTTTACCCGCAGTCATAAGTAGTCATAGGTCAAAGATATAAAGGTAGGCTTGGAAGAAACTCTATCTTGGCATCAACATAGAATCTAGATTTTTTAGAAAAATATAGTCCTTTAACAAAAAAACACACACACAATATATTTATTATTAATAAATTGGAAGCTTTCATATATTGCCCTTTCTCAACTTCAAAGATAAAAATACATTCTAAAATCTTTAAGAGAGTCAACCCACTATAATTCAACTCGCTGGAAATTTTTTTTTCCTCAACCTTTTTTTTTTTAAATAATACTTCAATTCCCATTCAAATTAATATCTTTTTTTTTTTCAACCAAAAATGAAATTGAAGATATTAACTTGAAAATTAATATATATTTTTTTTCAAACACAAGTGGGTAATTTATAGTAAAAGTTGAGAAAAAGTGCTTTATATGAAAAATCTTACAAATAAAGAAAAATAAAAATATTGCGCTCTTATTTCAACAATATTTCTATAAATGGAAAGCCTACAGGGAGACAAACTACCTTTCAACATGATAAGGTACAATTTGGATATTATAAACACAAGGTAATAAGACTATTTATTTATTTGGATTTGGTCATATTACCTCTTGTGTTTATTACCTTTCAACATATCGGTTAAACACAAAAAAAAAAAACTTATCCTTATATATAAAAAAACATGAGTGGCTTGGAGTGAGGGAAATATGCCCTTACCACATAACACTTGTAGCTGGAATGTTCCCTAGTTTGCTTATTCAGAGGTGTGGAGACTATGTCCATGGAGAGTAACATAGGCAAACTGTACCTTAGAAAAATTCCCCAACCTCTAGGAGTTGGGCTATACAGAGAAACCAGCTTGGGATCTCCTAGTATTTGGAAAAAAACAGGAGAGTCATCTCACAACACTTGGTCGAATTACAAGAACAGACTGCCCAAGTATAAGGCGGTAGAAAGAGTTGGAAGGAAAGTAAAGAAAAATGTAAAAGAAAAAAATAGGTTGTGGCGAGATAAAAATACCTAAATATGCAGATATAAATGCCCCAGCAAAACTTGAGTGGGAATGATATCATGTAGGTAGTTAATCCTTGGGACTGAACTCCAGCAGGGACACTCCGCAGGGCTGGCAGAGGTGCTGGATGGCCGTGGTGTTATAGGGGTTCCCTGGGCCCGGAGTAAGTCTGCGGGGCATATCGCAGAACCTGCCGCAGCGGGGACAATACAGCCGGCCAAAGTCAATGCTCAGATCCATCCGGAAGATGGTGGTGACAATGGAGGAGGAGCAGAGGGTGTCGGACTCCGCCTTCTTCTGCACCAGGAAGGAGTGAAGATCCTTCTGGGCTTTCTGAAGAGTTTCCAGGGACTTTAGGGTGGAGTGGACCTTCCCGATGTCTGTATCAGGCCCCGCCTGCTCCCCCAGCTTCTGGATCTGGGTGGCCAGGGGCTTGGGGTCTGGCAGGCCCTGGGTGGGAACAGAAATGGCTTGCTCCAGAGCCTGGGCGGCCCTGCGCGGGAGCTCTGCCTTCCTGGTTTCCATCAGCTGCTGGTGGAGTCTGTTGACCACCTGACCCTTGGCGTTCATGGTCTCCAGCAGATCCCTCACCTTGACCAGCAGCTTGAGGTGGGCTTCGTCCTTGTTCACCACCTTGTGGTTCTTATCCGGGGGGTGCTGGAGTCCCAGGCAGTGCACGCAGGCCTGCTCCGCACATGTCTCACACCAGAAGAACATCTCGGTGCGGTGCTTGCCGCACACTCCAGTCTGGACCTCCACCACAGGCAGGCTCTCCAGCAGGGAGGTGAACTTGCCCAGGTAGTGGTTGAGGGGCAGGTAGGAGACATCACGGCCCAGCACCGTGGGTTTGACACAGAGGGGACAGAGCTGCTCAACACACACACATACTTAGTTGGTCTGGTTACCTCTTCCTACCTACATCTCGCTATAACACATATCACTTTAGATCAAGCATGTCAAACTCACTGCCCACGGGCCTCATGCGACCCCACAACGAATAAATTTGCGGCCCACCAGACAATATATTTTAATGAAAAAAATTTTATAAATTTAAAAAAAAATTAATAAAAATTTGTAGCCTAATTTTTAAAAATTGTTATTATACATAATTTATTTATTAATAACGAACCACTGGTCGCCATACATAAGTCGTAAGTTTTGATAATATTATACCTACATACATAACGTATGTACATCGCCATAAGTATTGTGTGCCTTAAAGTTTAAAGAAAATATTCTTTCGGAGTACTAGAAAAAAAAATAAAAATTTCTAGAGATGCCAAATATCAGGGAGAAAATATTAACTTTACTTTCTTTTTTCTTATTAGTATTTTTAAAATAAACCTATATAAATGTTACTATAAAAATTTAATTACTTGTTTTCTTTTTTTGCGGCCCACATAATCTTATTACTTTTTTATTTGGCCCGTGTTAGGATTTGAGTTTGACATGCTTGCTTTAGATCATACTGTTATAATAACAACAATTGGAACAATCGGAAGTTAAAACTTGAGAGACTTAAAATTAGGATGCCAAGTTGTTGTTATAACGAGGCTCCACTGTGAAATGTAAGGAAATTATTCCATCTTGAGTGGTTACTCAATTAGAAGAGACAAAACAGCGTTCAATAAAACATGTACAGTAGTTGATAAAGCACAATTTGGATTATAGATTATAGGTAATAAGACCAAATCCAAATAAATAAATATGTGAATTTGTCTGATGATGGTAACAACGCTGTTACCGAAATGTCACACACTATTTATTTGGATTTGGTCTTATTACCTTGTGTTGTACAGTAGTCTTTCATGATAGACCATAGCCATGTTTTAACATGGATAAACTCAGTTTCTCCTGGGGGTGGGTGGACTCTTATCAAAGACTGTATTTTGATTAAGACTTGACCTGACAGTCTCTGATGGCAGACCATCTCCAGGAGTGACCACCGGGTTTTGCCATGTTTTTAGGCTATTGACATTCATGGGAGACTTACATCTACTGTAGTTGTTATGGCACAATTTGGATTATAGATTAGAAAGACAAGGTAATAAGACCAAAGTTTCGAAGTTTCTGTAACAGAACCATCACACACTATTGATTTAATATAAGAAAATAAGACTTAATCCAAATAATTTATTAGTGTGTGACGTTCCGGCAACAGCATTGTCACCATTATCAGACAAAAGAATTTAAAAAAAAAAATTTGTTTTTTATTCTTTTGTCTGATGATGGTGACAATACTGTTGCCAAAACGTCACACTTTTTTTTTTTTGTCTGATGATGGTGACAATGCTGTTGCCGAAACATCACACACTAATAAATTATTTGGATTAGGTCTTCTTGTATTATAATCTATAATCCAAATTGTGCTTTATCACTATTGATTTATTTTTATTACCTTGTGTCTTTACTGTAGTTATTTAACACAGGTCTCAAGTATAGGGAGGGTAACTGCAGTCTCAGGTAGGGCCAACTCAATCCGTTCCCACCCCTTTGCGCAATACTGAGCCAACACCAAGGTGCTCAAATTTCACTTGCACAACCCAAGCCTCAACACATATACACCATTTTAGCTGTATTTGAAACACTCTGTCTAAATGTCATTTCACCCTCAAGTGAGACAACTTTCTTTTAAGTAATGTCTACCAGTGTTGGGCAAATATTAATTAAAATGATTTATTAAAGATTAACAATTGATTAATTGTTAATTGTAATTTTCACAATTAACAATTAATTAATTGTTAATTGCACTTTTCTAATTAACAATTAATTAATTGTTAATTGCACTTCAATTTAATTGAAAATAATTTTTTAATGCCCAACACTGCATTTCAGTACCACTCTCTTCTCGAACATGCTGTCCGACAATTTGTGACTCTTTGGCAGATTTGTCATTGTCGCAAAAGAAAAAAGGCGTTTCAACTGCAGCTGACGATGGTAAAGGTGTGTTGTATTTAATAAAAACACTTTTTATCTCAGGCAGTGTTGGGCAAATATTAATTAAAATGATTTATTAAAGATTAACAATTGATTAATTGTTAATTGTAATTTTCACAATTAACAATTAATCAATTGTTAATTGTATTTTTACAATTAACAATTAATTAATTGCTAATTGCACTTCAATTTAATTGAAAAATAATTTTTTAATGCCCAACACTGATGTCTACTATATAAGAGTTCTAGAACACCAAATACAAGCTGGTGATCAAAGTTTTTTGTAGATAGCTGCCAATCAGGGCTGTGAGAAGAAGTCCTGTGGTTGGAAATCAGCTCTCTTTTTTTTTTTTACTTAACCTAAGTACGCATAAAAACTCTTTAAAAATCTTGAGTTCAACTGACCCAGTTGATGGACTTCAGCAATGGTCCCACTCCAGGGATACGGAGGAGCTGCGTCTGTGCTCATGTTAGTCAGCAGTAAAGGCTTCCATGATAGGAACAGCCTCAAATTACAGGCAAAGTCAGACTTTCACCAAAGTGTGCCTGGATCATGGTGCCATGATCAACGAAAGCTGCACCCTTATACCCCATTCCATGAGATCATGAAATCATAGAATTCATGTAATCTTTACACAAGGGGATAAGAAACAACAACAGCGCATAAAAATACAAGGTAATAAGACCAACTCTAAATAAATCAATAGTGTGTGGTTTGAATGACAACATTGTTACATAAACATCACATACACTTTATTTATTTGGATTTGGTCTTGTGTTACCTTGTGTTTCTAATCTATAATCTGAATTGTACCCTTCCAATTACACATAGTACTTTCAATCACCTGGAAATACCCCCAATTACTCCTACAGACCCAAAGCTAGAGCAGAGTGGAGACATGGTCTAAGGAGATAACCACCACCCAACACCACAGATAAGCATGAAGAGTAGTTAGCAACTGCCCCTTTACTCTAAGTTTTATTCATGTAGAAAACTTTGAGTGGAAAACATCTCCTGATTGTGCAACTTAAATTTCCTGATGGCTTGCACCATCTATCGAGATAAATATTGATTAATCCACCGACTGGGGGTTGGTGGAAGGCTGGTCTAAGCCATTGGTTTTCGACCGCTATGACCCAGGATCGAATCCCTAATTGGGCACTTTTTTTCCAATTGAAAAATGCTTCAATGGCCCCCGGTTCTTGCAAAAGTCCAACCCCACCAGCAAGTGCAAGTAACCAAACGGGACTCTGGCACATTTGTAAGGGCAAAGTCGAACTGCTTTTCACATGTATAGACATGTGGTGAACTTACAGTAAAAGCAGTCGCCAACTTCTACCCACTATGATTATCATGGCCTGTACCACATGTATTAGGGATAATAAAAATAAAATTAAAATATCAACTAGTTGTGTTTTTTTAAAAACTTATGCCAGAATATATATTGGCCAAATTCCATTTATTGATAGATCAATAAAATCCAACCATGAAGTGATTTCAGACTTCCTCAGTGTGTTGCAGGCCTGATGCAAGCCATCTGCAACTTCCAGTTGCACGCTCAGGAAATGCTTCCAGGCTAATTTTACCACCTGATCCTGTACATTTTGTATTTATTTCATGGAGAATTCAATTCCATTCACAGGGTGCCAGGTTAGGTTATTTATATTGTAACAAAGTATTTATTCATTTTATTATTTTTATTAACAGAGTGGTCATTTTTATGTTTATATTTTGCTACTCTGTAAATTTCCCTCGTGGCTTATCTTTTGTTTACCATTCATAGTTTGTCCTTGCCTGAAATAAATTGTTGTCTCCTCCTGAAGTTTTTTTTGTCTTCCCTAATTTTTCACGTGGCAATAATCACAGGTGGGGTTGTAGTTCTGTCCTCCCAAGAGAACAGACTTAAGTCTGGTCATCTACGAACAATGACTTTCCAGAATGGTTGCAAGGTTTTCCCACTATGTACTAAGTGCAATTCTCAACTTGCAACCCCGAAACAAATTATTGACTGTATTGACTCATCCATTAATGAGCTCTACTCATCCCCAGCAGACACCATCATAAGTCTCAAGCTTTACAAGCTTGACACCCTAATATATATATATATATATATATATTTTTTATTTTTTTGCTTATCCCTAGTAAACGTGGTACAGGCCATGATAATCATGGTGGGTAGTTAGCGACTGCTTTTACTGTAAGCGCACCACATGTCTACACATGTGAAAAGCAGTACGACTTTGCACTTACAAATGCCAGCGCCCCGTTTGGTTACTTGCACTCGCTGGTGGGGTTGGACTTTTGCAAGAATCGGGGGCCATTGGAGCATTTTTTTTTTTTTTTAAACAGAAAAAAGTGTCCAATGCGGGAATCGAACCCGGGTCCTAGTGGTCGAAAACCAAACGGTTTAACTAGCCTTCCACCGACCCCCCACACCCTAATATGATTGAGTGGAGATAAGAAAGGTGGGGTTGAAAAAGTCAGAGAGATCAGTGAGCAATTTAAAAAAAAAACATGAGGGACAGTAGAACCTCCATGAGAGGACCACCTCTCTCTACAAAGGACAGTTACTGAAAGATATTACAGCAACTTTTATTGAAGATACCCAAGATAACCAACTGTAAACAAAATGGCTCTATCTCCTTCAAAAAAAAAAATAATAATAATAAGACGACCGGTGACATCAAAGACTTTCAACTTCTTTAGTGTTATCAATGAGTATATATATGCAGAAAGAACAATACAATATCGTAAAGATAGAGGCTGTCTGGCCAGCATTCATATTTCTTGAAAGTAAAGATACTTGAGAATAAAAAGATTTACTGGTCGAAGTATCTTTATTATTTTTGCCTATCCCTAGTACACGTGGTACAGGCCATGATAATCATGGTGGTAGTTAGCGACTGCTTTTATTGTAAGCGCACCACATGTCTACACATGTGAAAAGCAGTTCACTTTGCACTTACAAATGTGCCAGAGCCCCGTTTGGTTACATGCACTCGCTGGTGGGGTTGGACTTTTGCAAGAATCGGGGGGCCATTGGAGCATTTTTTTTTTTTTTCAAACAGAAAAAAGTGTCCAATGCGGGGAATCGAACCCGGGTCGTAGTGGTCGAAAACCAAACGGTTTAACCAGCCTTCCACCGACCCCCTCGAAGTATCTTTATTTTCAAGAAAACAATACAATAGTTGAGAAATGATCCGATGGATTAAATTGGTGAAATTGCTGGGAAGGTTCACCACTAAATGAGCCAAATCTCTTTCAACTTATAGAAATCCATCCTAGGTTGAAAAGGAAATCCCACAACACTTCCTTTGTTTATTGATAAAAATGCAGCAGCTAAATCTAACCAGAACCTAAACCAAGCCTAAATAATAAAAGAAGACCTAATCCAAATAATTTATTAGTGTGTGACGTTTCGGCAACAACATTGTCACCATCATCAGACAAAACTTACTTATTCTTTTGTCTGATGATGGTGACAATGTTTTTGCCGAAACGTCACACACTAATAAATTATTTGGATTAGGTCTTATTTTCTTTTATTATTATCTATAATCCAAATTGTGCTTTATCATCCAAGCTAAATAAAATAAATGAAAATAATTTTTCTAAATTCTATGATAAGATACAATTTGGATTATTGATCAGTAACACAAGGTAATAAGACCAAATCCAAATAAATAGTGTGTGACGTTTCGGTAACAGCCTTGTTACCACTTATCAAACAAAAGTACTGAAAATTCATTCTGATCATCAAACACATTTCAGTACTTTTGTCTGAATATGGTAACAACGCTGTTACTGAAATGTCCCACACTATTTATTTATTTGGATTTAGTCTTGATAAAGCACAATTTGGATTATAGATTATAGACACATTGGCCAGTTGGAGTTTTTTTAAATAAAAAAACTCTAATTGGCCGAAGTGTCTATTTTTCATATAAATATGAATGCCGGCCAGGCAACTTCTATCTTTACAATCCAGGATAGCCTAGTGGACATGGCACCTGCCCGGTAAGCAGAAGGTTGTGGGTTCGATTCCCACTCCTGGACACTTTTATTTTTCCGTTCGCCATTACTCTTCATATTTTTCACCCTCCATACATCATCCATTCATATATAGACCATCACTCTTCATGTATTCAACCTTTTCATACGTCATCCAAAAGTTAGAAATATTAAATTATTTCTCTTTGAAATTAAAAATGATTTTTCATAAATAAAAAGAAACTTATGCGGTTAAACTGGTTGTATAGCTTTATAATTATACGCCGCAGTCATTTATAAGTATTATAGATTATAGCTACAAGAAAATAAGACCTAATCCAAATAATTTAATAGTGTGTGACATTTCGGTAACAGCTTTGTTACCATATTCAGACAAAAGTACTGAAATGTGTTTGATGAGTTAGACAAAATAAATTATTCTTTTGTCTGATGATGGTAACAATGCTGTTGCCGAAATGTCACACACTATTAAATTATTTGGATTAGGGCTTATTTTCTTGTATATGGATTTAGTCTTATTACTTTGCGTTTTGATACTATATTAAGAAAAAAAAAACAGAAACAACCAATAAACAGCCACTAGACAGCGATATAAACAATGAGGTATCTGGGAGAGTCACTAATATGTTCTACCTTCACAACCTATATAATTTCTATTCTCAACATTCCTATACATCTTGATCTCTCTTTTTAAAAAAATACATTTAGCTTCTTGTCGTGTTCTCTACCTAACAAGATAGCAGTTGACGAACACTATACGGTATAAGATATTTATTTCTATAAAATGGGATGCTTTCACTCTCCTCTTACACTCTATATATATCCAATCATTTTTACATAATTAAATTTCTATCAGAAAATTAATACATATTTACATATATGCTGCAATTTTTCTCCAAGAATAAAATCTGCATATGGAATCATTACACTTCTATAATGGGGTTAGGTACAATTTGGATTATAGATTAGAACTACAAGGTAATAAGACCAAACCCAAATAATGTGTGACATTCTGGTAACATTTCTGAATATTCAGAACTTTTTTGTCTGAAGATGGTAACAAGGCTGTTATCAAAACATCACACTCTATTTATTTATTTGGATTTGGTCTTATTACCTTGTGTTATTATAACATAATAGACTGATTTAAAAACAATTTGTCCCTGGGAGATGGTCTCTCCTTAACAGGTTATGTGTTGTCTTATTATTGATTCTATAAAGGTGGTCTCTATTAGAGGTTGTGCTATGTCTGGTCAACCACAGTAGAACCACATGTTGACTTAGACCATGGCTTAGGTTATGACCAGATGTCCCCGAGTATTCATAAGGTTAGTTCTAAGGCAATAACACACCATCTATACATTAGAAATGAAAACTGATAAGGCAAAATTTGGATTATAGATTCTAAACACAAGGTAATAAGACCAAATCTAAATAAATAATAGTGTGTGACGTTTCGGTAACAGCGTTGTTACCATCTTCAGACAGTTCAGTACTTTTGTCTGAAGATGGTAACAACGCTGTTACCGAAACGTCACACACTGTATTTATTTGGATTTAGTCTTATTACCTTGTGTTTAGAAATGAAAACGTTAAAGCACAAATGTTTCTTTTACACATAAAACAAACTTCTACTGTCCTTACTGAGATGGAAATATATTGGGAGGGCTTGGCTCATCATTGGTGAACCCCTCCAAGCAGTTTCGCTAATTTAATCTACCAGACTGCTTCTCTTAGATCTCTAATACTGTATTGGATCATTCTGCTTATATATGGGACACTGTAGGATGGAATCTTGGATATAGTATTTAGGCAAACTATGGACATTTTTATGGACATTTATGGACAATTCTATGAACAACTTTTAGGTTATCTTCATATAGATTATATTCAGTTAGTTTTTTGATAGTTTGAGTTGGGTTAGTTTAGGTATAAGGTTTTATTATATAAATTTTTATAAAGCTAAGTCGGCCTGCCACTGAGTAGTGCTCCCAGTCTTAATGACAAAGGCAGACGCATTCTACTTCACCCAGTCATGATGGTTGTCAACAGATACCATCAAAAGTCTCAAGCTTTACAAGCTTGACACCCTAATATGATTGAGTGGAGATAAGAAAGAAGAAGATTATATAAATTTTTAAATTTGAAAAATTGTATTATTTAAACTTTAAAATATTTTAAAAATTAATTCCATAATGCAACATTTAAAGTGTGAATTATATGAAAATTATACATGATGGGCTTTGTTTACATTTTGCCAAACTTAGCTAAATATCTCCCTCTCTCCCAGTTTCATATCTGGGCACAACCTTGGGAATTTCCTGTTGTTATATAACTAGAGGTTAGGACAAGATATAATAATGATATTTGACTAATAACTTAACTAACAATGAATATCTATATATTTATATCAAACATTGCTTATCCAAGTTGTAATGTCAAATATTTTATAGAAATTCTATGATCATTTTATATAATGACAGTATATTTGAACTATATTAAAAAGTATAAAATGAATATATACGAAATTATATAATTTTCTCTAATAATACAGTCGACATTTGTTAATAACTTGGATATTAATCAAGTAGTTTTAACATGCGGGTAAAAAGATGGCGTCCCAAACTGGGTGTTGTTAGGTATCTTATGGCAGTTTGGTCAATTACGCAACTACAAAAATTACCAATTATTTAGCAATGCATTCAATTCTATACAATATAATAAACCTATCATACAATTATGGAGGTAAATAATATAACGAAATGCCTTCAAATTGTAGATAAAATAAGAAACATACGATGGTTCGGTCTTGATTCTGCATCGTTCTAAGGCACAATTCGCAGAAAGTATGGTGACAATTCAAGAGGCGAGGCTTATTTTTGAGATCATTAAAGGGCATGAAACAAATAGAACAATTAAAAAGATCATGTTCATCGTTTTGATCAAGTGACAAATACTTCTTAACCTTGGTAGCCATTTTACTTGATTGAAAATAAAGGGAAGTAAGTTTCGTTTTGTTTATAGAAAGAATTGACTTCCAAACTATTTTACATTTAATCGTAGAATGGGAAATGATTTTATTCAAGCTTTTGATATCATATCAAATTTTTCTTATCACATTTTAAAAGACAAAATTATTAATATTTTATGTGAGCAATAGTTAACCATAAATTATTTGAAAAGGGAAAAATAAAATTCAGATAAAATAAAACTTTTATTTTTTCCTTTTCAAATTAGACTTCTAGTAAATAAAATTTTTCGAATATACGTTAATGCAAAAATATTTTTCAACTCTGAAAATGCTTAGGCTTGTCTAAAAAAAACTGAGCCATATATTTGATATATTTTTATTTTATAAAAGTAATATTTGCAATTTTAAGACAACATTTTACACTTTGATCACAACATTTTTGCACTTTAATAACAACATTTTATACTTGATAACAACTTCAAAATGTTTACGATTACTATAATGAATAAACCAACAATTTTAAATATCAATGTTTGAAACTCATTGTAGTTTTTTTTTCTTCCATTTTTTGCTTTTTGAATTTTCAGATTGTAGCTATTAATCGTCTATAGGTTTTGCATTTTTAAGACAACACACACATTTTACACTTTAAAGACAATATTATATGCAGAAGAACCTGGGTTATAAATGTCTTTATTTTAGGCAATTTTTAGTTTTTTTATTTTTCAATTACTCAAATAATTTTAATCACTGTTTAATATGGTGTAAATTTTTTCCTATATTCCTACTACAGGATGTTTACCAGTTTAAATTTCATCCATTTTCAAAACCGTGCTTTTTAAAATAGATTTTATAGGTTCAAAGT